>CM034155.1:265957212-265979396 GCA_019776745.2 Taxus chinensis
GACAAGTATGTGTACAGTCTTGTGGAGAAGAGAAAAAAGAGAGAAATCAAAAGTGATTCTAGAGGAAGAGATAAATCAGCAGAAAGAAAAATTGAATGGCTGAAGTGTAAGAGGTTCTCTTAAGCGGACAACCAAACAATAATGAAAACTATGTGAATTTCAATGGAAGAATACCAATCCAGCAAGGAATGGAAGACACTGAAATGGAGTTTACCTGTCAATGGTGTATAATCTCTTCCAGCTCTAGTTAACAATATCAATTCTTATTCTAACAACTAATTCATTTCAAATATAGAATGTGGTGATCCTCAGATTATGCAAATTTGTCTAGTGTACTAACTTTTGAATGGCAATAATGGAACCTTCTTACAGTTGTCTGATCTAGTAAGACTAATTGTGTAATTACTTGCTCTTACTTGTTGCTTCTTCAAAAATATTAAAGAGACAAAATAAAATAATACATTTAAAGAAAATATAAAGGACTGGGGGAATAATGTTGTTGGAATGTTGTTACAGATTTTTATAACAGACATAGAAACCTCACGAATCTGTGTATTATGTGCATAATTGTGATTTTGATAATGGGATGGAGCAAGACATCAACCAATGGATTGTGTGGACCAACATCCACGAAATTTATGGACTGCAAGTGTAATCAACCTACGAGGAAAGAGCACATCCTTTTTTTACAAGAGGATCCTTAATGAATTTTGGTTTCATATGTCACTCCCCGACTTAGTTCCGAAAATTCTCACAATTATAGTGCTTTATGGTAAGTAGTGTGCAATTGCATGCTTTGGTTGACTCAAGTATACTACATCTTTATTTTTTAATGCATGATCAATAAATATTTTTTAAAACATTACTAATTTTCATTTGATAAAAAGGTACGTTAATTAATTAAACTTAAGCAATTATATTAGTGGTAATGCATTTGAAACCGATACATCAATATTTATGTAGACCAAACCAAACAATAAAGGAATAGACAGTGTCTCTTCCTCCTCTCACATACAAACAAAGGAGATTGAGTCAATTCTTAACATGTCGTAACAATTCAAACTTTTTGCCGCAAGATTTCCTTGGACCAATCTATCCAATGAATCTATAAATGGTGAGTGGGAATAATCATTTTATAAATTTATCAGTATTAAGAATTTTTCGGATTGTCAATTGTTTTACATATTTTTAATAAAAATTCAAAATTGTTTTTCATCTTTTTGATGGCCAAATGGTGAAGGAGTCTATTGAAAGTCACACATGAACTCACAGACAAAAATGGTAGATATTGTGTAGCAATTATACAAAACCATTTATAAGTCACTCATAATATAGGAACTAGAAAAACGAATTAAGTTATTTTTTATATATATCTACCCTAAGCAGTTGGTAAATTGAGGTGCATGTGTTGTTTTAAAACTAATGCTAATATATAAAATACTAACACCTAAATATAGCTCTTAATTTAGCAAGAGTAACAAAACTACTTGTAGCACCATCATGAATAACGAATTAAACAAGGGTTAGAATGCTATAACAATTCATCAATAACACTTTAAAACTAACAATTAAAACATCTAAAATCCTCTATTCTTAACAACAAATTAAGATAAAATGACTAGGTATGGATCCATGGCTACGAAAAATGGTTGTTCTTTTAGTGTTTCCAAGAAACCTAGGAAATGAGGGCTTGTCAAAAGTTGGGCTACAAGACCCTTTTGACACTCCCATTTGACCTAAGCACTGATGAATAGAGTCTTAACTCTTTAAGATGATGAACAATCAAGAAAAACAAAAGGCAAGTTTCTTAGTCTAAATTGCTAATATTGTTTTGCATTTTCTTTCTCAAGGATTTAGTTGTAGGTGATAAAGGTAGAAGGAGGGATCTTATAAGCCCATATGGATAAAGGAAACACCTCATCCTCTTTGCATGTGGGATAAAAGGTAAAACACATGATAGGAAATGGGATAAGGTTGCTTTATAAAAGGTAAAACCCTTACTTTAGAAGGGTTAATTTATGAGCCTTAGTATAAAGTCATGGGAGTTGGAGTGTTTTAATTAAATCAAAGTATGATTAAACAATAGTATTGATGCTTATAGAAATAATTAGAGAAATATTAGTATCGATTTATGGCTATTAGAATGGATTAAATCAAATTAAAATAATTGATTTATTGGGTTAATGGAAGGGAAAGAATAAATTAAAATAATAATTATTATTAGGTCGAGGTGGAAAGGTGATTTATTAATGGATAGGTCATTAATTAGGGTATTTGTTGGATAAGGCGCACACTTGAATTAATTTAGCCTAAGTGTAATTAATTAAATGATAGATATGAGGGAAAGAGCGTTTCTTGGACAATATGTCCATCAAATTTTTCTAGAAAAATCGATAACTAGTGAATTTTAAGTATTTGAAATTGCTGGGGGTGAAATATGGGTGTCTAACATTTGCCCCTTGCTTTGGGGCGGCATAAGTATGCCACTTCAAAGATAGTAGAGCAGAAGAATTTTGATAGGGAAAAAGAGAAATTAGTAGGAGGAGACATGCCGCCCTCGAGTGTAAAGATAACGTGATGAAGGAAAGACGATCGAATGATCGAAAAGGTAATGAGATAGATAGAAGAATGGGAAGGGGTGGGATGCCCCGGTAAGATAAAGACTAGGGGTGAGAGAAAAGTGATGAAAGAAGAAATATGGAGGTAAGGGGAGAGAAAGGGCGTAGCCTCTTAGCTGCTGTGTATTGGAACAATTATTGAATGTCATCATATTGCCATAAAAGAGCTACGTTATCGGTCCCTTATGAAAAATATAAGCATATGATCAAAGTAGAATGACAATGAAAACCATACTACGGATAAATTGTAATTGCTAAAATACCAGCTCCAACACAACCAATAACAATGCAATGCAATACCAGAATGAAAACAAGCTCAATTTAATAGGGAAAACAAGTAAGAATGCACATGAATCCAACCCAGCAACGGTCAAAACAGTTATACAAATATTTTTTTAATTAAGTTTTGAAGAAGATCCACATGTTCGTGATTGATGAACTAGGGTAAAAAAAGATACCCCGAGAAATAATACAACTAAGGGGAAAATATAATGGACATTAGGTCCAAATAAAAAGCGTTGTGCAAATGAAACAACACAAGCAAAAATGTGCCCCCAGAGTACAAATGAAAGCAAGCAACTAGCTTTGTGAATGTTGTGAATCCATTGATTCTATGAGTCGTATTAATCAGTGGAAATTGAAAAAAGCAGTAGGATATAAGAGGATACAATGGCAAAATAGACACAAGTTTCAGCTGAAATAAACAAGTTACCATTTTTGTATGGTTTTTTAACTTATAGGATTTTGTGAAAAAAAATATCCTTGTTTTTGGATTTTTTGATTGTGATATATATATATATAATATAAAGATATATATATATATATATATATATATATATGGAGACGGGAATGTTTTTTATTGTTTCTTTAGGATAGGATAACTGTGTTTATGGTGCCATTCATATTTGATTGACAAGTATATTGTATCAATGATCTGGTTGATGTATCACGTGCGTGTTGATTTCTAGATGATGTGATCTTGTAGAATATATCAAATGTGTTTTGTTTTGAAGATGTCCCCATCATTAAGTGGATGGGATAATGATGATAAGGGTGCGGGGGTGATCAGATTTTTGATATTTGCGCACCATCTTGTCCCCCTTTGATGATACGATATGTGATGAATTAGCTTAGCATTCAATGATGATGTATAAATCCTTAGCCTTTCCTTGATATAGGATGATAGATGATGTTAGATGTGATGATAACGATGGTAATTTGATGTTGTTGATAGCAAAAGACTGCACATGCATACACGCAATCAATAGAGGCTAAAAGGCAGCAATGAAATAACATAGTAATGCACTAAAGGATTGCACTAGCATGCAAAAAACACAAACCTCAATATGCACAATCAATAATAACTTGAATCTAAGCCAGAATGATGATCCTAACAAATTACACGCCAATCACAAAAAAACCCAAAAGCAAAATCATAAAACAACTATACAAGCAACAAGCAAAGAAAGAAACAAGACAATGCAAGTAAATGTAAGTAAATGTTTTTGTAAGATTTGTTTTCATGCAACAATTTTCTATTGTTTTTTGTGTTTTGAAACAATTTTCTATTGTTTAAGTTTATGTGAGACAATTTTATATTGTTTAGGTTTTTGTGAAACAATTTTCTATTGTTTTTACATTTTTTCTAACAGTTTTCTAGAGTTATGCATAGGTAACCAAGAAAGCGTGGATGCCCCCAGCGTTAGAAGGGGAATATACAAGGGCAGAAGCCACACGCTTATGAACAAGAAGGTGAAGTCATTGAATTTTTTGTAGCATAATATGGGGAATAGAAAAATACCATGACCCTCACAGAAGAATAAAAGAAAAAAAATCTAGATCAAGGCTTGACAGGACTGGGCTCACAGGGTATCTTGAAGGCAAAACTAGGGCCAGGCCAAGGAGAACTATCCTTTAGATGTAAGATGCTTGTGAGAAACGAATCCTCCCAAGGTGCCGGAAACTAGTTTTCACCCAAGGACTTATCCAAAGTGCCACAATTGCGTGATTTTCACTTGTGGATGACCTATTTTCTCTTTTTCTTTTTGATTTTGTTGTATTTTTTATCATTTTAACTTCTTTTTTGGCTTTTTTGACTTTATGTGCCATGTTTAAGCATAGAACTGCTTAAGATACATGGCGTTCATGGGGTCATGGAGCTCATCACCATTGGGGTGAGAAATTTTGTATAGCCCTGTGCCATACTTGGCCAAAATAACGTAGGGTCCCAAACCAATGTGGTTCGAACTTTCCTTTCTTTTCACGTTCAGCTCTTGTGTTGAACTGATTCTCCTTCATGAGTAAATCACCAACCTCAAACTGACGAGGTATGATTCTATTTTTGTAGTTTTTGGAGACTCTATTCTGATACACTTTAAGGTGATTAAGAGTACGAATGCGCTTCTCATATAGGAGCTCTAATCCAACCAGTCTTGCTACCCGATAATCCTCATCTTTATCAAGCTAGTCCATGAGTGAGATTCTTAAGGAAGGAAGTTCAATTTCTAATGGGATGATAGATTCTATCCCAAATACTAGAGAATATGGTGTCTCACCCATAGGAGTACGAATGGAGGTTCTGTAAGCCCAAAGATTTGGGTGGATTTACAAGTGCCAATTATGACATGTTTTACTGACCATCTTCTCCATTATTCTCACCAAAGTCTTGTTTGTGGCTTCGGCCTATCCATTACCTTGGGAGTAATATGGTGTAGACCATTTTTACCTTATTTGGAACCATTGGCAAAGACCTTGACTATTTTGTTCTTGAATGACTTCCCATTATCCATAACAATGGCTGCAGGGATTCCATATCGATAAATGATATGATTCATGATGAATTTTGAAATCTAAGCTCCTGTTACATAGGTTAAGGGAATGGCCTCCACCCATTTTGTAAAGTATTCAGTAGCCGTGTTGATGTGGGGTATGACATCAGATGACGGTGGGGGTAAGTTTCCCTATCAAGTCAAGTACCCATTTAGAAAATGGCCATTGGGTAGTGATAGGTTATAATGGTTACGATGGAGCATGGATGAAGTTTTAATACTTCTAGATAAGTACACACTTCCTGACATAATTGCAATAATCGGTTTCCATTCTAGGCCAATAGTAGCAAACTCTTAGCAATTTCTTGGACAAAACTATTCCATTTTTATGTGCTCCACATACCCCTTCATGTACTTCTTTGATCACTTGGATCGACTCCGTCATATAAAGACAACGTAACAGATTCCCATCGTAGCCACAACAATAAAGCATACCTCCTAAAAGGGTGTAACTAACTATTTGGAAAATCTAGATTTGTTTCTTGGAATCGGAGATATCGGGAGGGAACGTGTTGTCCTTGAGATAGGTAAAGATGGGCTCGTACTATGGGGAATTAGGACCAAAAACATCACAAGCCAGACAAGATTCTAGCATGTCATACGTAGGCTGCCGTAAGTTTTCTAAAAAGAATGGCATGTCATTATTCCTTGGCAGAATATGAAGCATAGAACCCACCATCACCATAGCATCTGCCGATCTATTCTATGCTCATGGAATTTGTTCAAATGTAATGCGCATGAAGTACTCCTTTAGAGTTTCTACCAGCTTTTTGTAAGGTATGAGCTTGCCATCCTAAACCTTGTATTCATCATTAACTTTCTTGATAATTAACTGAGAATTGCCCACAACCTTAACATGATGAATGTTCCACTTGATAGCAAACTTCATCCCTATGATAAGTTCCTCATACTCTGCAATATTATTTTTGCAAGGAAAACCCAGGTGAAAATCCTGTGGTATAGGGTCGCTAGAAGGAGTAATGAGGACTACCCCCGCACCTGAACCACGAAAAGTAAAGGACCCGTCAAAGTGTATCTTCCATACGAAAAATTCTTCAATGTATAGAAATGAGGCATCTAGAAGATCTAGATTTAAAGGTTCAGTGCCTTGCAAAGGTGCTTCTGCTTACTGGTCAGTGAGTACTTGTCCTTTAACTAACTTATGATGTATAAATTCTATGTCAAAATCACTTAATAGAATGATCCAATTAGCCATTCTTCCTATGAGGGCGGGTTTAGACAGTAAGTACTTGAGTGGGTAAACTTTGGATATCAACTTGGTTTTGGTATTCAGTAGATAATGGTAGAGTTTTTGAAAAGTAAAAACAACAGCCAAGAAAGCTTTTTCAATTTGGGGATAGTTGAGCTAATAAGAGATGAGAGTGCGATTGAGATAATGCACCACTTTTTCTTTGTGACCCAGGTCATATTGGGTGAGCAACGCACCAATAGCAAATTACGTGGTAGAGATATAAAGCAAGAGTGGCTCCCCAAGATTTGGAGGCATGAGGATAGGAGGATTAACCGGGTATTATTTAAGGAAAGCAAAGGATTGCTCTTGCTCTAATCCCTAGATGAAGGTGACATCATTTTTAAGCAAGTGGGTGAATGAGTGACACTTATCTGCAAGTTGGGAGATGAAGCGGCAGATAGCCTAGATTTTCCCCTGTAAGCTGCGCAGTTCCTTAATATTCTTAGGTGGAGGCATTTCAGTAATCGCAGACACTTTAGTGGGGTCTACCTCAATTCCTCTTCTTCATACAATGAAACCCAATATTTTTTCTTGATAGCATGCCGAATACACACTTCTTTGGATTCATCCTAACCTTGTACTCTCATAGGTGCTCAAAGATACGCCACAAAATGATAGGGTGATCTTCTCTTGTCTTGGAATTTCGAAGGATGTCATCCACATAGTCCTCCATGATATCATGAATCATATCATGAAAAATCACCATCATTTCCCAGTTATAAGTAGCTCCTGCATTTTTGAGACCAAATGGCATGACCTGGTAATAGAATGTACACCAAGGAGTCATGAAAGCCATTTTTTGCTGATCTTCATCAGCAATCTTGATTTGGTTGTATCCCAAAAATTCGTCCATGAGAGATATCATCTCGTATCCTACTATTGAATCCAAAATCATGCCAATATTTTGCAGTGGAAAATCATCCTTAGGGCAAGCCTTATTAATGTCTCTAAAATCTATGAAAATTCTGATACTGACTAGATTTTTCTAGACAAGGACGATGTTCAGTATCCATTCAGAATAATCTATAGGCCGAATGAATCCTGCCACCAGCAATATTTCCAATTCTTGTTTAACTAGTAAGGCTACCCTTGGGTGCATCTTTCTTAGCTTTTGTCTGATAGGATTAGTGTCTATGTGCATGACCAAAGTTGGATCTAAGCCTAGCATGTCTTTGTAAGACCATGCGAAATTGTCGATGAACTCTCGGAGCAGCATAGTGAATGTCTTTTGTTCTCTAGTTGAGAGAGATGCTCCCAATTTTACTATCTTTGGGTCCTCTTCTGTACCAATGTTAACATCAATGGTTTCCTCGAATGGTAATTTGGAAAAGTCCTTCATACATGTAGGATCAAGAGGAAGGTTGAGATCTTCATCCAAGGATGTCTCCATGAGATTTTCATCCTTGGCATGGTCACTTTGTTTGTCCTTTAATTTTTTTATTTGTTTTTCGGCCAGTGTCTAAAAGAGCTTTTCACTATGCGACTTGGAATTTGATTTTTTCCGAGGCTTTACGTTGGTACTTTTACCCTCGTGTGTTCTTAAGTTTTGCTAACCACGAAGCTCAGCCTCCTCAGTAAAGTAGGCACAGGTATCCAAGTCAATAAAGAAACCCTTCTTATAGTCTCCAATGGGAATTGTATCCCTTATGCCCATGAACTCTGTGATAGCTTCGTCATTCTCGAATAAATCTAACAACATGTGACGTTGTTGATCCCATTCAACAAGGGCAGGGTAAACAAGGTCAAGGGTTGGTTCCGTAAGGGTTATGGTTAGGAAAACGTTGTTCATGAATATGCTTGTGGAGGAAAGGTCCTCATATTGGCTATAATGGGAATCCGTATCAATGTCTAGATAGTCATAGCTATCCTCATGTTCAGAACAAGTAGCATCTTGATCATTGGGGTGTGCTCCATAAGGGTGAATCCTGATGCTGTATCTTTTTATTTTGAAATGCAGAAGAGGCACTAGTTCTCTCTTTCCTTGTTTGTTTCTTCCATATCCTAGGCCATTATAGCCCATAGAGTACATCATTTTACTGGATTTCTCATATTCAGGGGTTTGATAACAAGATGGCTAAGTATCCTATGGGACCCAGGTTGTAGGTGGATCAAGTAATTTTTCCTCAACTAACAAGCCTCCAAGTAAGAATGACCCAATAGTGTGTTCATTTCTAGGTCTTCTAAAGCAATAGCTGGGTCGATCTCTAGTCTTGGATGACAATGAGAGGTCTGAAACCAAGAGGGCTTGCGACACAATATATTCTCTGTAGTCATATTTAAGGATTTTCATATCCCAGGAATCAAAAGGAGATGTTGAAGTAAACGCACCATGGGCATAAGAACTAAGAGAATCTGAATCTATCTGAGATTCCATGGCCTTAGATTGGAGAGGAACAACTATATCAGCGGAGGGATATGCATATGTGCCCCTTCATGTAAAAATATTGAGAGCTCTACAGTAAGCAAAGGGCTCTGAATCTCCTTGTATTGTAATGGTGTGTCCCTCATGCTTCAATTTAATGCACTGATGCAACGTTGATGGCATGACTTACATGACATGAATCCATGGTTGGCCTAGAAGCATATTATAGGGAAGTTCCAAGTCTAGGACATGAAATTTTGTCTGATGGAAAGTGAGACCCACCTCCATGGGTAGTGTGATTATGTCTACTGGCTCCCTTTCCGCGTTGTCGTATGCAGTGATAGTGATGATATTAGACTCAAGATCTACTTGAGTATGTCCTAACTATTTAACCAACTTTAGTGTGTAGATATTCAACCCTGATCCATTATCCACAAACACCCGTTTGATCTTCCCATGGGTAACAACTACCTTAATATATAAAGGAAGATTATGTGTTGGATTCTCAGTATGGATCTACCAATGATTGAAGGAAATATGTTCATTCGGTATGATGTTTGCCATTGTAGCTTGAAGATGTGTAGGATCGAACTCTAATGGAACTCCTGACCCCTGAAGAGTTTGGTACAGAATGTCTTTTTGTACATTGGATATCTTAAGAAGATCTAAGATTGAAATCTCAGCAGATGTCTTCTCAATTTTCTCTAAGAGGTTGTATTTACCAATTTGTGGGGTTGATGGAAAAGGTTCCAGAATCACGAGGTAGGCACAACTTGTTACTGCAGAGCAATCCTTTCCCTTGATTCGAATGGAATTAATATGGTCAATAAGAGATAGAATACATCCAATAAGCGAATCATAATGATTGTTGTCTTTTTTGGTGTATAAGTAATTCACTGCTTTATAACCCTAGGATGACTCTCCCCGATCCAGCTTTGACTTTTCTAATTTATCATGATTAGGGAATGGCTCTTTATATATCCCCATCTTTTCATTCAGTGTCTAAGTTTTTCGTGGGTTCTCCACCTCTATCTCCCCATTGTCGATGAGATCTTGGATATAATGAAGAGGTCGTAGACATTTGTCTGTATTATTTCCTTTGACACGATGCATTTCACAATATTCATGCTCCTTGTACCATGAAGGTTTTGGAGCATTTTCATCAAATGGTTGTGTCTTAGGATATGTCATCATGTGAGCCGCATCCAATTGTTTTAGTATGACCAACAAAGGTTCATTAAGAGAGATGAACGTTCTTCATTTTGGTGGTGGTTGAATTGGTCCTTTGGTCAGTTTAAAAGGTTGAACAGTTTGGACTATTTGAACATGTTTGGAATCAGTGATCCCGTTTCCCACCACATTTTTGTTTTTGTTAAAGACCTTCGGCTTGATTATCTCTAGATTGAGTTTTTAGAGTTCCTTTGGTAGTGAGAGCTTTCTCTATCTGAACCCCTTTTTCGATGACCTCCTCAAAAGTGTGAACACAATGCATTTAGAGGTGGAAGGCTATGACCAGGTTTAGATTGGAAATGAAAATACTAACCAACTATTTTTCAAGGAAAGCACAAGGGAAGCGGCTAGCTATCCCTCTCCACCATTGGAGAAAGCTGGTGAAAGACTCATTAGGGTGTTGTTTGGTGCCACATAAATCTGCCATGGTGACATCACACTCTATATTATATGAGAAGTGATGCACAAAACTTTCTGCAAATTCAAGCCAGGTGAAAATTGATCCCCGTGGTAAGCGTGTAAACCAATCCAAGGCTTGACCTTCAAGACTTTTGGGAATAAGTCTAATGAGATAATTGTCACTATAAGACACCTCTTGACATGCCATATAGAAATATTTTACATGATCCCATGGATCTTCCTTCCCTTTATATTTGTCAAATTTTGGCATATCTAATTTATTGGGAAAGGGTTGAAGGGTCGTAGTCTTGTCAAAATGATAGGGGCATAATTCTTCATATTGATACTTTCTAATACTCCCTATATTGCTCTCTTGTAGGATCATGAGTGTCACTTTCATAGAATGTACCTCTTATGTGAGCAATTGTTCTCTAGTGCGAGAAGTAGGGATATATATGTGATGATACCCTGTATCGTCTTTACCTTGGTTTTCTCTATGGAGTTCATTGATCTTAACCTTAGGCCTCATCTTTTGAACATTTTTGCTTGCTTCCTTCTATACATGGGAGGTTAGCAAAGCTAATTGTTGGCTTAGGTTACTAATCTATTGTTGAATGGTGGTTTCTTGTTCTAAGGGTTCCTCTTATTCCTCGTCTTGTGGAATTTCTTCAACATTCTCATGTCCCATCATGTTTTTATGTGGCACTTTGATAAAGGGTATTCTATGTCCCACTATCTTATTATTTCCTGCATTTGAGGTAGAAGCATGTCCATGCATCAAAATGTCATCCATGTCGATAAGGGGTCATTCTTACTCATTAGCGTTATTTGCAAGTGGGATTATTTCACTCTCACTGGGAATTTTAGCCCCTAATTCTATGACCCATGCTAGCACTCTATCCTTATTTCTGAAGAGAAACTTGTCTAATAAAGTGGGGTCAAAGTTGAATTCTACGTGTGGAGATTCTAATTCATTACCACTATGATCAACCATATCTTTTATCTCTTTTTCCGTAGAAAATAGAGGCCCTAGATCATGTCCAATGAAAGGGTTTTACCCTTGTCTATTTTATGCTTCTCAAGATTGCACTTTTTACTCCTCGTATGTTTGTTTCTCGATTCCTAATAGTGTTTTGGGAGCCAGTATTTGTAATAGTTTCACTAGGGTAAGTTGTAAATGTGTTCAACACTTTGTGACCACACTTAAGTGAAATGTAAGATAAATCATCAAGAATATGAATGAATTAACAATGTGAGAATACCAATGTGATAGACTGATAAATCACCAGTGACACAAATGTTTGGTATCTAAACCCATCAAATGAAGTAACTCCTAGACTACGTCTTGAAAACCAGTTTAGTGTCACAAGATAATTAACACGATGTTCTCACTTATGCCAAGTTCAAGAGAATGAACAAGACATAAGTAAATACAAAAGTTAATGTGACCTCTTAGCAAGATATACTAAAATCGATTCCAAACTCAATTAAGACCTATATCTCACAAAGTGTCAATTACAATTTGTGGGTGACACAACAATATCACCAAGATATGTTAACCAAACTTTGCGAGAAAGTAAGGTATTGATATCAAGGTACTATTGATATAACACGCATGAGTGGTAACACCTAGCACTCTTCGAAATTGAGGTAATAATAGAATAGAACTAAAAATATTAAACTATATCTACGAATAGTTAAAATGTGTGCAGCGTAACCTTACAATATAGATATTTAGGTCAAGTTTACAAGAAACAAGACATAAATATCAAAAATGTAGTTATACAATACAAACAAACTAACCCTTCTAAGGAAGTTCAAGATGATGAACCATGCCTAACTACTATAACGATCTTAACATGGGCATCAAGATCACAATGGTCACCAATGATATGAATACGTTTCCGCGCACTTTAGACATTTAACTTACCCAGCCGTAAACATGGATGGGCATAAACAGACAAAAAAGTGGCAGAAATAATCAATTGGTAACACAAAGGTAGTCACCCTCCTTCTGATCAACAAAGTGTCAAAAGAATGTGAAGGAAGCAAACAAAAAATGGGATGAAAATGATGCCTTCACTTTGGCATAGTTTCACCTCACCCTAAGGAAATTAAAAACTAAGCGAAAGTAACGTGTCACACATTTCACAATAAAAAGATAGATCACAACTCAACACTATTTTATAATGGTCAAAGTGGGATCCTAGCCAAAGTATATTTTCCTAGGTGGTTCTCTCGTCCTAGGTGTTACAAAGATTATCCATGAGTGGGACAATTTTCCTAAATAGTCCCGAAAATCTTGGGAGTATCTTGACTTTTCCCCCTTCAAGCATAGTGGGTAGTACATTCATCCATCGTGTACTTAAAAGGGTCGCGAAGGGACAACTTGTAACTCTATCTCACAAAGAAATCACTAGTTAGATAGGTAGTGTGGCGCACTTCACATTTCGTCCACAAGGTTCCCTCTTGCATGGACTACTTTGGGGTTCCTGGAACTAGCCCCATTGTTGTAGTTTAATGCATTATGCCAAAGGGGTTATGTTTCAGTTGAGCGGAGAGGAACGCACCCTTTTCTGAAACCTGTAATACAATGTTTTGAATATGTTGTTCTTTTTATCTTGTTTAATTAGGTGTGGTTTGCTTGAACACCTTTTAGCAACCTGCATAACAACTGTATTAGTAGTTTTGGACTTTGTTTTGATTCCTCTTTTCTTTGACAAGCATTTTTAGGTCATGCACTCAAGCGTTAGTAGTTCTCCAAGAAAATCACATTATTTAAAAGAGGATTAAGAGTTGATTTTGATTCTCAAGATCATTTAAGGATGCAGGAGAAGAGCATACATAACAAATAATCCAACTAAAAAGTAAAGAAAAGCTTTGCAATCAATTAACCATACAAAAATCTTGATAAATGCTCTTTCCCTTAAACCAAAAGTAAAAGATGAAGTTTCACATTTACCAAATGTTATAAAATGAAGACTAAAGTTGCGTTTGATTCTCAAGATTACCCTAAGGTGTAAGAAAAGGGCATACACAAACTTTATCCCAAATATATAGAAATGGAAAACTTCAAATCAAAGGACCATTGAAAAATGATTTGTAAAAATTTCATTCCCTTAAGCAAAATGAATAATCAAATTTCTAAGTTTAATCCCAATGTTAAAAATATAGAGATCAAGGTTGTTTTTGATTCTCAATATCACCAAAAGGTGCAAGAGAAGAGAATACACACAATTTGGTCTAAATCAAGTAAGCATGGAAACACAACATTCATCAAAACATTAGACATATTAGAAAATGACCAGTTTTACACTAAAAGAATAACCTGTAATTTTTGTAAGTATAAATCCCAAATTTATGTTTCCCATTGCATAGTTAACTTCAATACTTTTCCAACACAAAAAAATTGAGTCATTTCGAGTTTGGGAAAAAAAGTTATGGCCTTCGAAAGATGGGTTATGCATATGCTCTTATGCTCACGGGTATGCACTTGACATGCACTCAAAAAATATCAAAAAAATGTCCCTTAATCTACAAAATGGGCAAATTTTTCCAACCAAGATTCAATTTTGACAACAACCCATCACATTAATATATGAATAGAAAACTCAACGCTATCAAACATTAACATACATGATGAAATCTTGAAATTTTCTCACCAAGATTTAATTTTGACAGTAACCCACCACATTAATATGTAAATATAAGACTCAGCACTATCAAACACTAACATACATGCTCAAGAATTTAAAATTTTAAATAAATTGACAAAACTAGCATGTAGAATGTTTAAAAAGTAAACTCTAAAAGTGAGAACATGGAGAAATCTTTAAATTTTCCCATCAATTCCAATTTTGATAGCACTTCACCTTCTCTATACCTACAAGTAAGACTCAACACATGAAAACTCAAGAAAAAAAGTTAAGAAAAATAAGTTACATCAAAATGTGTAAAAGAGGGTAAGTAACCAAAAATGAAACTAAACTACAGAAACTTGAAATTAAGTGCAAAGGACACTGGAGTAAGTCCCACCAGGTGTGCCAAATGTGTGCATGTGTTGTTTTTAAACTAATGCTAATATGAGTAAAATACTAACACCTAAATAGCCTTAATTAGCAAGAGTTAAACAAACTACTTAGCACCATCATGATAAGAATTAAACAAGGGTTAGATGCTAAACATTCATCAATAAAAATTTGAAACTAACAATGTTAAAACATCTAAAATCCTCTATTCTCTAACAACAAATAAATGAAATGAACCTAGGTAGGATCCATGGCTATCAAAAATGGTTGTTCTTAGTGTTCCAAGAACCTAGGAATGAGGGCTTGTCAAAGTTGGGCTACAAGACCCTTTTGACACCTCCCATTTGACCTAAGCACTGAGGAAAGAGTCTTAACTCTTCAAGATGATGAACTCTCAAGAAAACAAAAGGCAAGCTCTTAGTCTAGTTTGCTATATGCTTTGCAGTTGCTTTCTCAAGGAGTTTAGGTGTAGGTATAAAGGTAGAAGGAGGGATCCTTATATAGCCAATGGATAAAGGAAACATTTCATCCCTTGCATTTGGGATAAGGTAAAAACATGATTAGGAATGGATAATGTTGCTTTATAAAAGGGTAACCTTACTTTGGAAGGGTTTATTTTATGCTTAGCAAGTCATGGAGTTGGGAGGTTGTTTAATTAATCAAAGGTGATTAACTAATAGGTAGATGTAAGCTTATAGAAGCTAATTAGAGGAATATTAGTACGATTTAGGCTATTAGAAGGGTATTAAATCAATTAAATATTGATTTATTGGTGAAATGGAAGGGAAAGCTAATTAATTAATAATAATTAATTAGTCTAGGTAGAAGGGGTGATTTATTAATGGACAGTCGTTAATTAGGGTATTTGTTGGATATGCGACTTAATCAATTAGCTTAGTGTAATTAATTAATGATGATATGAGGGAAAATGAGTGTTATTGACAATATGTCGTCAATTTGCGAGAAGATAGATAATTAGCGCAATTTAAGTATTTAAATTGCTTGTGCGTAATTATGGGTGTCTACATCTAACATACATATTTTAATTAGCTTTATTTTAAATTGAGTAAATTTTTTATTTACAAATTACTATTAAATTGCAAACAATTTAAAAAAATTTAATTTTGTACAATTAGCTAGTTGTGGCCACTAGGCTAATCAAATAGTGTCTTACCAACCAGAGTCAAGGAAATAATGGGTTAGCCTAGCGGTCGCTAATATACATCAATATCTATGTAATATTTTCCATCAAAGGTTTTTTCATTAAATAGAAGTAAGTTATATCATGAATTTAATTACATCGACATGGTTTTTATTTTCAATATATTAATATTTTTAAAATTGGTTATAAATAAACTACCTAGAATTGAAAAAAATAAATTCCTCTATGCAATTGGCCATTAGAATTCACTAAGCCCATCAAATATTGTCAAGGAAAACATAGTCCAACTACATCTATGCAGTATACATATACATATACAACTACATCTATGTAATACTGTATAAAAGCAAGTTATATCATGTATTATTTTAACTTCGACTTAAAATTTATTTTTAATTGGTTACTATTTTTTAAAATCAAACATGCATCACAAGAACCTGCAGAGGGGGAGTGCGAGGGAATCCAATCCGGAATATCTATTAATAAGTGTTAACATACTGAAATTTTGATTATTTGAATTGGTTAATATCAAATTGCTGGAAATTGAGAAAAAATTACTTCTGTGCAATTGGCCAAAAGGATTATTTAATTATTTTATATTTGGAGGGGTTTCTCTATGAGAAAAACCAATCCCATAAGGATTTGAAAATCAAGTTCAGTAAGGAGACTATCAACTTGCGAGGTGGGTCAAGGAATTTTTAAAGATACTAGTAGAAAAATGTGAAGTGGGATTTTGTCTAGCTATCTCTCTTCCACGGAATTAGAAAAGATGAATAAGGCTTTGAAAAAAAAAATGGTTGAATTCAAACCAATTATGTTTTTGAGTAAATAATTTTTTTGTTTAGGAGATAAAACTGAAGTAAAATATCTCCGAAAGATTTGGAGTAGAGAGGATATTGTTTTCGGCCCTACACACACATTGTGTATTATAATAGGCCCAAAGGGAAACACTTCAAAAACTTTATGGTGAGGAGGAAATCCAATAGAGAAAATTATTTCAAAAATATGTGGTTGATGAAAAAATTGTAAACAAACGTATCACAGATAGTGTCTCAGGGTTCTAGTGTTGTTGAGGGCATAAAAAAAATTAGAGAAACAAGAAATTATATAATTATTAATATTTCAAAATGTTTCTTATAATCATATTCATTCGTAAAATCATATCGTCACTCTTATTATATATTTTGATATTAAAAATTTAAAAATTTATAGTATTTATATCTTCATTATGATTCAGTTGATATTATAATTTAATAAGTTGTTGTGTGAATTACCAAAATAAAATATTATCAAAATACTATGTTGACTTGTGTTTAATCACTTTTGGAAGCTTACATTAATTATGATTTGTTTTTATATATCTAATTGGGAGGCCTCAGAAATTACTAGTTTTGGGAGTTGAAGTTTTTTTGTTTGAATTTATGGTATTGGCGAAAAAATACCTCGTAATATGGTTCCATATTTAGATCTAGGAATACTGAATACTTTTAATGAGAAATTTATTGCTCACATGATAAGTACAATCAATAAAAATATTTTTACACTTATGGTCTTCATTTATGTATTCAACAATGGTGAAATACATGTTCATCAAAACTTAGTTGGTTGTGAGAAACCCACTTTAGGTTCATTTAGGGATGGCCAACAATGTAAGTTCAAACAAATACCAATCAGTAGATAGTAGACATTTATGGTAATATCTATGGTGAAAACAATATACTTGTGATTGATGACATGAGATTCTTGTCACACGAGGTAAAATTATAACTCTCAAAATCCCAACAGTACTAGAGATTTTGATGGAAACTATCAGAATGATTCAAAAAATTATACTAAATTATGTAAATGGTTGAAACATGCAGGAGTAAACAAGAACATTTTTAGATCATTTAAAACGTTCAAATGCATCATTGGTGTTTGAATTATATAATTTTTTTCCAAATCCAATAATTTAATTGTACCTTTTTATGGAATAAAATAACTACCTTAAGGTGTCTTAAATATTCACAGTGCACAATCATTTTTCAAATTTTTTTAAGATTTGTTTTTTCCTAAGGTGAAGAGATAATCGTGGATCATAGAACAATAAAAGAACAAGTTTTCCTTCCCAGATATACATAGTTTAAAATTACACATATTTCAAAATTGGTGAGAATCATATTCCAATTAAAAAATTAATTGATAGGCGGTTGCTAGCACGTAAAAAAAATAAACATAAAATGTTTAGTGTTTGCAGAATCGATGTTAGCTTCATTGAATGATATTTTAAGAATGATAACATATTGTTACAAAGAAGAAATAAAGCCTAGCAACCGCTAGCATGTATAAAACACAAACATTTTTTGTTTAATGTTTTACAAACCATTATTTTAAATATTCTTTGTTTATTGTTGTGTGGACGTCACGAAGAACGTAAAATTTTAATGACATAATGCCCTCATTCCTACAGTACATAATTTTTCTTGGATGTTGGAAGCTTCAAGATTATATTAGCACAAGAAAATTGCATCGTGACCAAACGTATCATTTGTCAAGTACTCAGGAATCAAAACATATTTCTCAAAAATATTAGCACCGTTCAGAGAAAGTGTAATGGATATTACAATGTCGAAATATACCTATTGAAGGATGAATTATGGCCTATAATGCATATACAATTGTACTTGATAGATGATTTGTGGCATATTTTACAACTATTTAAGGATGTGGAAGACAATATGGAGATGCATGCGATGTCATCAAATAAATAACCCAATTAGGCCTCACCAGAATAGCCTTCGGGTGTGGTAGGGGGGCTTTAGTAGCCCCATATAACCCCTAGAGAGTATGCCTTCGGTGCACCTAGTGCATTGAATCAAAGTCACTTCTCTTGGATTCATCAAAACCCACCTCCTATTTTGGTAAAACTATAGTTTAGTACAAAAAGGTGCATTTCAAGTTTAATACAAATATATTTAAAATAGGGCTTATTTACGGGAAATAATTATCAGATAAATTTGCATTAGTATCTCAAAATCAAGTGTTGCTTGTTGCAAAATTTATTATGTTTCATTTCACACACATTGGACCTATTCATGTTGTAAACACACTAAGTTATAAAGTGCCAAATTTGGGGGGGGAGCTTCCTAATATAGTTTCAGGGGGTGTACAAGGTGTTTCCTCTTTTGTCTAGCTCTTCTTCTTTCCACACATGTCATTGTTAATCTACAACAAAAATCCACTACTTTATTGTCTACAAATGGATCTAATGCTCAGTATGAATGCCGTTAGACCTTTCAACTACCAAGAATGGAATAAAAATTGTCATTTTACTTAGGAGTAAAGGGTTGTACCATATCACATTGGGGTTAGAAAATGAAACTAGTGAAGACACAGACAAAGTTAAGTTCTTTAATAATGGTGATGCAAATTTTAGTATCTTATGTCTTTCAGTGTCTCCAAACACCTCTTTCATAGAGTCAGCCAAAACTCCCAACCAGTGTGTGGAAAACCTTAGAAACTTTGTTTGCAAAAGTTGACACTATGATGGGTCATGAGCTAGAATATAACTTATCAGCTTAAGTCCTAATAGCTTTGACGATTTGGAATATTTATTTACCAAGATCAAGTCCTTACGATTTTAGTTAAAAGAATGTGGAACATAAAAGAATGATGAACATCTAATACATCAAAGAAAAATGTCTTCACAAATTAATTAACACAATTCAAGGATCAAAACATAATACTTGAACAAACTTATATAGATGCTCAAATCATATCAAAAAAGTAAAATTTGATATTCAAATAAAATTGCAACATATAGTTTCTTCAACAATGATCAACAAGATACAACCAGTAGCTCTTGAGACAATCAACTATGTCTCGTGAATGAAAATGAAGATACGAGTCTATGATAATGTCTTCAAATCAATATCAGATCTGAAATCACATCTTAAATCTGCAAATAACATTATCATGCTATGAATATAGCATCCAAACTCATGCACAAAAATTTGCCCTCCTTCTCCAACTCATTCTCAAAGAAGAAACCTTCAACTTTCACTTGCTCGAATTCTCCTCATGAAAACTCAACCAGAAGTTATCCTAGAATTATATTCTAGGTGTTTTGGGCTAGGCCCAAATGGTTTTACTTTTGAACAAAAGGTTTCTTCAAAATAATATAAAAGGGGTTATCAAGAAGCTAAAACTATTATGCCAAAATACTCCAATTTATACCATTCTCTTGATTAAAACACAAAGGAGGTCAGTCCCTAATTATAAATTCAACCCATTCATCTTTAAAAACATCCCATAACTTTTTCCCAATAGATACAAGTGACCCAAGTAGTTTTGCCTAGCAAAAACCTTCATTTCATGGTCCAAAAATCACAAAAAACAAATGCATCGGGATGCCAAAATTTTCTTCATTCCAAAACCATGCTTATTAAAGCTCCCATATTCATAAAATATAAATATATAATAAAAACATAAAACATGGTCACAATAGCCATGAACCAATCATATTATTTCATTTACTCGGCCCATTAATCTTTGCAATTCTCAAAACTGATGTTTCCCGCACCCTTGAACAACCTGGAAAATTCATAATGTCACACAATTTCTTATACTTCATCAAAATATGTCATGTGGAAACTCAAAATAAATTTCAAGACATGTAGAATGCTCCTAAAATTGTTTCATGCCTTGAAACATCTTTCTCTTCAAACTACAACAAGCTTTTCCTTCACCCAAACAACTTGCAAAAAAAGCTACTTTCCAAATGTGTTACTCATAAATCAATTAACTACATCAGCTATAAATTGATAGTTGATTAAAAATAATTTATCATGTTATAGGTGATATGAGGCACCATCCAATCCATTACATACCTAAAACAACCTCAAACTTTGACAATTACATAGCCTGTCATGAACTTCCAAAATTGTTCTTTCTGAAAGAAATCCCTCGAAACCCTATCATTTTACATGATCATGAGGAAAGAAACATATCAATGGAAATTTATCTGAATATAGTTTCAAAAAAAAAGTAATCACATCAAAAACTAAATATTTTGTCAGTTATTATCGTAACGATACTGAGACCTACTTCTATGGCTGAAAACTTGCCCTTTGACCAATCACATTTTTGACCCCCAAAAACATCATACACCTACATAGAAATGATTATAAACCTTCATTTTGATAAATTAAAGCTCACATTAATCACACATGATCATATTTTCATATCACCTATTTGGACAAACTTGCCCAAATACCTTCTTCCTCATAAACTATTATTTTCAAGTGCAACCCACATATGGTCATGACCTCAAACATACATTTCTGGAAAGCTCTCTGAGTCAAATAAAACAATGAAATAAATGAAAATATAATAATTTAAAATTACCCAAAAATACCTCATTCACCATGACAAACCTTAATGCATGCTTCCATGAGATCAAATGGCTCCAAAACACTTGGCCACACTTTCTAGCTACCATATCTGCTCCGAATGAACACCTGTAAGGAATTGAAACACCTAAACCTATACCATACCACTATTTTGGGTGCTCAATAACATTCTAATCATGATATAAATCATTCCAAATTTCTCACCAATCTTTCATCAAGCTTATTATTTCATGCAACGCCACCTAGGCACATGTATAGGCTTGCTAAAGTAAGTTTGCACCACTGAATATCATTGTACCAGTTGAATCACATCTGAAACAACATGTTAGCACTATATAAATCATCATTAAACCATGCTACAAACATCAAATTTATCATTAATGTGGTTATACATCAATGACAACACCTATTAGGCCTACTTAGGCTTACATGCCAATAATCTCTCACTTTGTCATTGATGAAAAACACCTTGAACTTCTCCCCCTTTTTACATTAATGACGAACGCATAAAAAAATCACCTAAATAACCTTACCTAAGCTTCATATATTTCATTTAAAACACCAACAAAACTCCTCAAATTTGCTCATTTTCTTTACTTTTGTCCAAATATCTTGTTAGGAGCAAAAATAATCATTTTCATACACTAGGCATGCAAGAACACCATGTTTCACCATATACCATATTTTATCACTCTTAGAATCACTGTAGCAGTAGATACTGTAACCATTCATTCTCTAATTCCATTCCGAAGCATGTAACGGAAAATAAATAGAAAGGATGAACAGGCAAAAAATGGGACAGTAAAACAAACAAAAGAAAAAATGCACGTGGGTAGAACAAAGAAGGAAGGCACAAAAATGCATTACAGATAGTGTGACGAATATTTTGTCGAGTACATCAGCCTTGTTGTCTAG
>CM034155.1:265979896-266044600 GCA_019776745.2 Taxus chinensis
CCCTCTCACTGTCCGAAGGTATCTTTAGTGATAACTATTGGAGGATTGTTCACTCTTTTCCTAGATCTCAAATGTAGTTTGAATGAAATTAAAACTTGGCATCGTATAACCTTGTCCTGCATTCATTAATGAATTAGTTGTTGAATTTGGGATTTGGGATAGGCTTGGAGCTGGATGGGTTGCGTTTGTGCTACTTCCCTTCGCTCGGTAATTTTGTTGGGTGGGGTATTAGGCTTGTAGTTGTAGTTGTGGTTGTCTTGAACATCCTTGGATGATTCTAGTTTGCTGGGCTGAAATTATTGGTTGGTGATGATTTGAATTGGAATCGGTGGTGTCCCAACCTTTCTGATTATATGAGGCATCCATGGTTGTGGATTTGGACCTAGGCCAGACAATTGGTGGTGTCAATCAGGTTGTCCCAAGGTGCTGAGAGGCAGTCTGATGGGCCAGGACCACCATCCCAAGGGTTCCGCGCAGGTTTCCGGGGCATAAGCAAAGATTATTTGATCTTTGAAAAAAGTGTACTTCTCACCCATTTTGAGTCATGACATTCAATCTCTTTCAACGGAGGTATGAGAGTACAATGGTTGGGTCATGGTTAGGGAGCATCACGATCGACACATTTTGTGAATCACAAGGGGACTCTTTTAGAGGATGTTTTTTCCTACATGCTCAAGACAATATATGTCTTAAAGGTTTTTTACAACATTGTTCTTATCTTTAACCCACTTATGGTTGTTGAAGTTAATTTGTCACAAATTTAAATTTCAATTGGCCATTTCTTCTAGACAGTGGAGGTACAAAGGCATTGTTTTATGTTTTCCTTATTCTAATGCCCCCCTTGTTCTAGAGTAGCGCCTACATAATGTAGGAATATCTATGTTGTAGAGTGTGAACATAGAAATGTAGTAAGTTGATTATAGAATCTAGGATAAATAAATATGTGTTGTTAATAATTAGTACATTATTGTAAAGTAAGTATGAGTGGGTGAGTACGTAAATATTGTTATGGTGTTAGTTCGTAAACAAATCATAACAATATTTAGTTTTGTGAGAAAAAAAATTACATAAAATAGCCGGGAGTTGTTTTGGAGTTATGTGTGGAGAGTATTTATGGAGATATTATCTCCTTAAATATTAGGAACACATCCTATTCTAAATATGGATGTAATAAATCTATGAATGGAAGCAAAGAATATAAAAGAATAAAGAGTAAAGATTTCAAATTTTCTTTATGCAATTATGATATAAATTTCATTGGGTAACAGGCAGGTTGAACGCCCCAGAACAATTTCTTGCTCGTGATCAATCCGTCTCACAGAATATATCATAGTTTTTTTCCAGAGTGGGTTTGTTTTTCTATAATTTTACGTGCCAAATATGTGCTGATCAAGAGAAACACAGAAGAAGAAATTTAGCAGAACCCAGTTTGGAAGCAAATAGTAGATTTTACTATGAGTTATCAAATAAGACACATCAGTTCTTCTATGAAAGTTTTTCTCCAAATCTTCAATTAATAGTTTGAATTGTAATAGAAGTATTGACTTTCTTGGGAAGGATTTTAAGTTTTTTAAAAAGGTATTCAATATAAATTTTAAAGTACTTGATTCAATTTTGTATTTTTATAGGATGGACAAAATAATAATGGAGATAAGAAACTAAATCTGATGAAAAGTTTGAAGGACAAGATTCATACATGGCAACTCAGATTGCAATTTACATTTAATTAGAAAAGATCTATGGGATGTGGTGACAAGTCTCTAATTCAACTCACCACACAGAGGAAATGCATGGTTGAAATGGATTGAAAGATCAGGAAAAGCCATTCTAGCTGAAGTCGAAAACTGATTGGGACGTCTACAACTGAGAAGAACTTTCATGTCATAGTGTGAGGATTTCCTATGGTAGGACTCTTTTCCTTGTTGGAGGAAGGAGGCCAATGGACGGAAGGAGGAAAATCAGCGTCCTTCGTGCATTCACAATGAGGGGTCGGCAAGACGATGTGATGATATTTTATATTTTAGTTATGTGGTTGGTGTGTTTGAGTTTTATACACAGGGGGTGATGTGAGTGAAAACTAGTTTCATGTTTTGATTAATGTGTTCACATGACTAACAACAGTCTAAGTGTCTATTGGTCGTGGAAGAAGCAAACTGCTTGATCACCTTACAGCGGGGAAAAAATATCTAAGTATGGTCCTCTGACTATCGTACGGTCCTCCCGACTGCATACTTCGGTGGAAGGGTGATCAGTCGATGAAGATGTTCCATACGACAAGGAGGATGACATTAGCCAGCAAGATCCAGATAGCAGATCCAGTAGAATGAATACTCAGACAGGTTGATGTTCCAGGAGCTCTTACTTAGCCCATGTTCCACACTACAGGGGGCGACTGCGAATGTTAGGAATATTCTATGGTGTCAGTGTGAACATAGAATATTTGTAAGTATATTATATATCTAGGTTAACTAAATGTGTTGTAATAATTTAATTGCATATTTTAAATGTATTATGAGGGGGTGAGTACATATTGTTTTTTTTTTTTTTATGAGTTGTTGAGTAAACAAATCATTAAAATATAGTTTTGTAGAAAACAAAAATCTCACGTAAAATAGCATGGAGTTGTTTAGGAGTATGTGTGGAGCTATTTATGGAGATAGATCTCCTTAAATCTAGACAACATCGCCTATTTAAATGGAGGTAATACTTCCTATGAATAGAGCAAGAATAAAGAGGAAGATTTGAATTTTCTTAGGTAATTATGATCTAAAATTTCCACATAACCAACAATATTGGGAATGGTGAGTTGTGTACACTCACCTCCCTCCATGAGGGGAGAAAAGTATTCTTTTGTTTCATCATCAAGCCCTTTAAGGAATATATTTAGTGATTTCTACCATTCAATCATAACCCATTTCTCCTCATGGACAAAAAGAAATCTATCCAAGTTAATCCTCCAAATTTTCATTCTTTTTTTGCTTCAATGAAAGGAATTCTTCCCCTCCTATCTCTGCTTTTAGTAAGTAGTCTTTATATTTTTCTAAAAATTAAGTCCATCTACTAACCCCACCCACCATGAAGACTCGGACCGTTAGAGGGAAATCCCTAAACCAACCTTGGGAAGAGCGAGTTTCTTTGAGGGTTTAAGGAAGAACTTGAGTATGGTTATCTATGTGTAGGTCATATGTTGGTACAAAGGACTTTTATTCAAAACAAGATTGGTTGGGTTCTTATAGGACATTCCTAGAAATATAGCAGAAGGGATGGGGGAATGTTTTTCCTAGGTACTTGTTTTTTCCTCAACCTCATTTAAGATTAATGGGGAAGGTAAAGGTTCTTCCCATGGGTATATATCACTATTTTCCATTTTATTCCATTCTTAAAATGGTTTAGGATTTCTAATAATATTGATGCAGACTGCGCAGTACACGCTCGGTTGTGGTATTATATTAATGTCACTACATGAGTTTGTTGTTAGTGTTACTACGTGTTAGGTCGTTATTCAGAAGATTTCTTTAACAAATTACGAGGTATAAATATCCTTGAGCATCCCATGGTCTGTGCTGCATCAAATTATTGTGAAGGCAAGGCCTAGGATCTGTACTAGTTGACAGAAATCAACTTCACAACACCCACTAGTATGGAAATGAAAAGAATGGTTGTTGTCTTATGGTGGTCCATGACAATGGTGCCAAAAATGATTGGGTCATTGTTACTTCCAATATTAATCAACTTGGTCAAATGTTTATGTCATTATAGTTGTGTTCAAGGTTGTATGCAGAGAAGTGATTTGCAACTCAATACTATGGTGTTTCTCTTTTGGGGGGTTTTTTTAGTATCGTTTTCTGTCTACACTCTCAATTATGGAACGAATACATTCCTAAGCTATTGAAATGAAAATAGAATATAGAAAGTGTTTTAATAATATGGACACACATTTCTGGAATGAAAGATTTAAAAGGGTAATGTCTTTGATCAATTGAAATAGCTTAATCAAAGGAAAAAGCAGTAAGGAATATTCTATCAACAAGAAATACAAGATGAATTCAAATAACCATTTTAAACTAGATACTTGAAACTGGAAAACTAGAAAATATAAGAAAAAGCATGCTGAAATAGCCAATCCTCCAATCTTGTCAGTGGATTGGGCCCTTCCCTACTTCGGATTGAGGCTTCTTACTTGAATAGATACTCATAAAGAGCACTTTACATTATATTGATCCAAACAAGTTAATCAAGAATTTGAAAACTGAAAATATATTCAATGCTATATACTGATAGGATAATGGTACTAATTTTTTTTTGAAGTGTGGGTACTTAGAATTTTTTTAGATGTATTAAAGTATTAAGATTCAAACATTGATCAGGAGTTCAATTACTCATTATTTTGGGTATCTGAAACCCCATTTTAAAACTCTTCAAAATTGACCAATATCATATTTTCTAAAACTTTAACTGAATATACTGAATTCAATTTCAATCCATTCAAAATAATCACAAGTTGAATTGAAATATGCACTCAATTCGAATTCTTGATTCCAAATTTTTAAAGTGCATTCAGTTGTTTGATTGTGGGTTATGGATATTGAAATTTCCTTCAATCCTTTTACTCCAATTTTGTGCTTATTTTCTCAATTAATAAAATTAATCAAATAAAATAATTTGAATCCTTTTATCTGATCACAAGATTCTAAAAAACTGAAATAAAAAACCATAACTCAGAAATTGATAACGGAGTTCACCCAAAGGCTACATCTCTGGATTCTCAAAACGAGAATCAATCTATTTAATGACCATTGAAGTACAATAAACCTTCATTACTATCTAAAAATATTAAAAAAACTACAAATGAACTGATCAAAGACATTAGAAACTCTGCAATTTACCAACAACTGTTCCTAAAATGATCCTTGGCTCCTACAGTGTTTCCACAATGTGATCCCCGTGTAAATGCGTTACAAAAATTCCTGCAACTTGAGATTTATAAACACTACATGAAAAAAAATTATATATATGGAAATATTATTAAATTATGAAAAACTTCCCTTTTTACTCCATAGCCTGGTTTGGACCAGAAGTGATTGGAAAGTTCAGATTCTTCCTGGTTCCTCGTGCCGTGTGGTGCAGATACGATGGAAAAAATCACCTATAAAGGTAAATATAAAATCTTCATTCAATAAATTTTACATTTCTGGAAATATCTCAGAATTATGAATAATTTCTTTTTACACCACGTTAAATTTGGCCTTTAAGTGCCTCAAAATTTTAGTTGTCTGCAAACTGCCTCTTATCCTGTCTTCCACAGTCTCTGCACTATCCTTAAACCAAACTTAGCGAGTTACTTTTATAGCACAATCAAGCTCTATGCTGAGTTGGTTAAATGGATGTGACTTGGGAGAATGAGGTTCTGGGTTCAATTCCCATCGGTCTCCTCCATTTAGACACGGGCAGTTTGCATTTGAAGCGGGTATATCCCACATGCATCCCGAGAGAGTCAGGATTGTTGTTTATAATGGACTTGGCCACCCATTGAATGCGTGGATTAGGTCACATGTTGGATTTTTCCACCCGACTAATGAGGTGTGTGGCGACCTGTTGGCTTTTCTCGACCCACCATGTATGTGCCGAGTTAAACAGGACATTGTTTAAATTTGGTGTTGTGCATTGTTTAAATTTGGTGCGTTGAATGTTGAACCACTGGTTTGGCTAAGTATATCCCACCATATATATGGTAGACTGAGCCACCTATAATGTTGTGTTTCTGAGCTATGTGGCCATCAGTATCTATGTTGTTCCATCCCAAATATAACCTGCTGAGTATATAGTCGAGTTCTATGGGATAAAATAGATCCCCGTCCAAAGTAATAGTGAATACTAGTCTCCACAAACCATAAGGAAATAAACTCATTTCAAATGAGCCATGTGGAAATGTGATCAACTCCATGGGGAGTTGATCACCCCACCGAGCTAGCAAAATAGCTCTTCGAGCTGATTACAAACCTGCAATGCAAAAATCAACTAATAGTGCAAAAATCATACTCAAAATGCAAAATCTATGTCCGCATGGTGGTTTGAGAGCCCACCACATCAAAAAACAAGAATATGGCTCTCACGGTGGTTAGGCTCCCCTTTTTTAAACTTTTTTGAGCCTCTTGCTACCAAAACCAACTTTTACGCCTAATGAAGAATGGAGGTCACAAACCACACTGACGACCGTATTTTTGCCTTGCCGCAAACTACCATATGTCACCTTGTCATTGGTCCACTTGTTGACTTGTTGACCATGTTGACCCATTCAAGACCCAAATTTAACCGGTGATAGAATCTACATACGGACTCGGGTTTTAGAGTTCAACATGCCATCAGAAAGGTCTCGAGAAGCCCTTCAGCATGGTCTAGATTTAGGGAAGTTTAGGGAAGATCTACATAGTGAAAAATCCTCTAGATCACTCCTCCCAAGTAAGATGATTTTGACCTCAAAATGGAAATTTTATCCAACTGAACTATATAAACGTTCTTTGTATATCACAAACATAGAACCCAATTTATAGCATGGTAATTTTTTCCAAAAAGTTGCAATAATCAAATGCCAATAAAAGTAACATAACCCATGGCTTTAACTGCAACTACCATATTCCTCTTTACATCCTGATCCTGCACTCACCACTATCAATAATGCAAATCAAACCTACATTCATAGCTTGTTAGTGCAAAACTTGTACATACTAGTTGCAACTATATCTGATAGTTACAAATATTTAAGCCTATCAATAAGACTTACAAATGTGTAAATATCATTCATAGTAAACAAAGATTTTGTTTAAGTTGTACACCTAAAAAAATGCCTACATGAGACGAATTGCACTATACAAAATACTCAATACAACTTCTAAAAATAGACATCCGACCATAGATCATGCCCACTGAAACTGTACATGTTGCTGAAAGGTGAAGTTTTGTGAAACCATCAAAAAGAAAATTACACCAAGTATTTTAAACCTGTCACCCGATTATTTGTCTTCAAGATACTTCACCAACACCAAAGCAAATATATACATTTGGAACTTATCCTTTTCAAAATCAACAAAATTTCCAAAACTGGCTGGTTAGTTTGCATACCATTCAATAAAGCAACTATGTAAACATAAAACTGATAAACTATTTTCCCACCTTTTTCAACACATTTTCCTGTTTAGGTGGTTGTTTCAACTCAATTTTTATCTATGCTAATAAAGAGTCATAATAATTGGTTTTTTAAACTTTTACCCTTTTTAACAAATTTTAATTTTTGTTCTGGATGTAGTTGCCAAACATTTTTCAATTAAATGAACTTTCTTTTTACAATGATCACAAAATCTCTGATCCATTTTTTAGGATCCACATTTTTAGGAACCTTACCTTGACTGCTCTTAGCCGAGCTAGGTTTAGGAGAATGAATTTTCTCAAACTCTTCCAATATGGATTTATACTTCCTACACTTGGCCACACAGTGATTAGACAAACCATAGAATGTGCATGGATAACTATGCAAAATTGCTTCCATATTATAGCCAAACTTTTCTAGTGTAGACAATGGATCAAGTTGTTTACTTTTTCCTTTAGAGCCATGGTAAACAAAAGGTGGAGGGATTTCTATACCTTTTTGTGGTGAATTATTACTAGACCCTCCTGCTGAGGATGAATCACCTTAAGCTATCGGGGGCGACACTTGGCTGTCAGAAGCTTGTCTTCTTCCAGCTGACTTGGAACTCTCTCTAATCACCATTTCCGTTGTACTAGCATATCCTAGTCCTACATAACAAGGCATTTCCTCAACCAAGATTGGGTTAGTTATACCTTGATTATTCTTACCAAGGTTAATTCCATTAAAACCCATGCTATTTAAAATCTTAGATCCTATGCCTTTAGTGTGCATTTCAAATCCCCCTAGCACTACAGTAGAATACAAATCAGCATGGGAAGAGGAATTAGATGTTGTCATACTTACTGTGCACTCATCGGTCATAGTGCATGCATCAACAGTAATAGGTACCTTATTAGGTCCATCAATTTGCAACACCATCAAGAGTTCATCCTTAGATTCTAGCTCTCTTTTCAACGTGTCAATTTTCTCCTCGAGAGTCAATAGTTGACATATCAGGAAGGCATTTTCTCCCTGTAGTTGCTGATTACATGCTTCAAGTTACTTAAGTTTCTCCCTATTGTATAAATTGCCCATGGTTTTCATGCACACCTATACTTCCAAAAACTACACACTGCAACTAAAAGATCAAGCCAAAATGTAAAAACCAAACTGAACCAAATCAACTGAAACAAATGAAGAGCTAAACCAACTCTGATACCAAACTTGATCTGAAAATGGTACTAATTTTTTTTGAAGTGCAGTACTTAGAATTTTTTTAGATGATTTAACTTATCAAATTCAACATTGATCAAGAATTCAATTTACTCAATTTTGGGTGTCTTGAAAACCCATTTTTTAAACTCTTCCAAAATGATCAATTAATCAGATTTTTCCAACTTAAGTGAATATACTGAATCTATTTCAAATCCGTTCAAAATAATCGCAAGTTGAATTGAAATACGCACTCAATTTGAATTCTTGATTCCAAATTTTGAAAGTGCATTCAGTTGTCTGATTGTGTGTTATGGATACTGAAATTTCCTTCAATCCTTTTACTCCAGTTTTGTGCTTATTTTCTCAATTAATAAAATTAATCAAATAAACTAATTTGAATCCTTTTATCTGATCATAAGCTTCTAAAAAATTGAAATAAAAACACCATAACTCATAAATTGATAACGGAGTTCACCTGAAGGCTACATCTTCAGATTCTTGAAATGAGAATCGATCTATTTAATGACCATTGAAGTACAAGAACCCTTCAATACTGTCTAAAAAAGTTCAAAACCTACAACTGAGCTGATCAAAGACATTGGAAACTCTACAATTTACCAGCAACTATTCCCAAAATGATCCTTGGCTCCTATAATGTTTCCACAGTGTGATCCCCTTGTAAATGCGTTAGAAAAATGCTTGAAACTTGAGATTTATAAACACTAAATGAAAAAAAATTATATATCTAGAAATCTTATGGAAGTTTGAAAAACTTCCATTTTTACTCCATTGCCTGGTTCGGACCAGAAGTGCTTGGAAAGTTCAGATATCTTCTGGTTCCTCATGTCTTTTCTATGAAACTGCGATATAAAAATCCCTACATGGGAAAATCTATAGCACTTCATGTAAAAAAAGTAAAATTCATGGAAATCTCTCATAATTCTAAACAAGTTTTATTTTTACACCAAGTTGAAATTTGGCCTCTAAGTGCCTCAAATTTTTAGTTGTCTTCAAAATGCCTCTTATCTTGTCTTCCACAGTCTCTGCACTATCCTTTAACAAAATGCAATGAGTTACTTTTATAGCTCGACTGAGCTCTATGATGATTTGGTTAAATGGATGTGACTTGGGGGCATGAGGTTCTTTTTTCAATTCCCATCGGTCTCCCTTTTGACGCGGACATTTTGCATTTGAAGTGGGTATATCCCTCATGCATCCCGAGATAGTCGGGATTGTTGTTTATAATGGACATGGCTGCCCATTGAATTCATGGATTAGGTGTGTGGTGAGTTGTTGGCTTTTCTCAACCCGTCATGTATGTGCCGAGTTAAATGGGATAAGCCTAATTTTGGGCTATGCATTGTTTAAATTTGGTGCATTGATTGTTGAACCATCAATTTGGCTAAGTATAGCCCGCCATATATATGGTAGACCGAGCCATCTATAATGTTGTGTTTCCAAGCTATGTGGCCACTGGTATCTATATTGGTCCATCCCAAATATAACCTTCTGAGATAGTCGAGATTGTTGTTTATAATGGACTTGGCCACCCATTGAATGTGTGGCTTAGGTCACATGTTGTCTATTTCCACCCATTGAATGTATTGGATGGTTAGTTAAATGAACAATGAGGTGTGTGGCGAGTTGTTGGATTTTCTCAACCCGTCATGTATGTGCCAAGTTAAACAAGATAAGCCCAATGTTGGGTTGTGCATTGTTTAAATTTGGTACGTTGAATGTCGAACCACCGGTTTGGCTAAGTATAGCCTGCCATATATATGGTAGACCGAGCCACCTATAATGTTATGTTTCCAAGCTATGTGGCTACCGGTATCTATATTGGTCCATCCCAAATATAACTTGCCGAGATAGTCGAGATTGTTGTTTATAATGGACTTGGTTGCCCATTGAATGCGTGGCTTAGGTCAGATGTTGTCTTTTTCCACCCATTGAATGTATTGGATGGTTAGTTAAACAAACAATGAGGTGTGTGTCGAGTTGTTGGATTTTCTCAACCCATCATGTATGTGCCAAGTTAAACGGGATAAGCCCAATATTGGGTCGTGTATTGTTTAAATTTGGTACGTTGAATGTTGAACCATTGGTTTGGCTAAGGATAGCCCACCATATATATGGTAGACCAAACAACCTATGATGTTGTGTTTCCGAGCTATATGGCCACCGATATCTATATTGGTCCATCCTAAATATAACCTATCTAGTATATAGTCAAGTTCTATGGGATAAAATAGATCCCCATCCAAAGTAATAGTGAATACTAGTCTCCACAAACCATAAGGAAATAAACCCAAACCAAAAGGAAATAAACTCGATTCAAACGAGCCATGTGGAAATGTGATCAACTCGGTGGGGAGTTGATCACCCCACCAAGCTAGCAAAATAGCTCATCGAGATGATTATAAATCTGTAATGCAAAAATCTGTTCATAGTGTAAAAATCAAACTCAAAATGCAAAATTGACATCTGCTTGGTGGTTTGAGAGCCCACCACATTGGCAAACAAGAATATGGCTCTCAAGGCGGTTGGCCTCCCCTCCATTAAAAAAAGTTGAGCCTCTTGCTGCCAAAACCAAATTTTACATCTAACGAAGATTGGAGGTCGCAAACCACACCGATGACCTTCTTTTTGCCTTGCCGCAAACTGCCACGTGTCCCCTTGTCATTGGTCCACTTGTTGACTTGTTGACCCATGTTGACCTGTTCAAGACCCAACTTTGACCAGCAATAGAATTTGCATACGGACTCCAGTTTTGGAGTTCAGCATACCGTCAAAAAGGTCTCGAGAAGCCCTTCAACATGGTCTAGATTTAGGGAATTTCATAGAAGGTATACATAGTGAAAGATCCTCTAGCTCAAATACTATATCAAAAATTTCTAACTCTATAGTAACAGTTCAAAGAGGTGTCTTATAGACACAACTGAGTACAAGTGCCATGAATGTAGGAAATGAATTAACTAATAACAACCTCATAAAGATTCCATGACAAACTATAATTCTAGTAAAAACAAGGGTCCTCATTTGTGGATTTTTATGAGTAAATTCTCCAAAATTCCATAGTGGCAAAGGACTCGGTCTCATTGGCTGCAATGATCAAAAGTGGTAGAAAATGCACCTTATCAACCTATACATGTCATCAAGTCACTCAACAAAGAAATTAGTGGAAGTTTCATCGGTCATTAGTTTACATGAGACAAAATAGGGATAAATGCATCACTTTTACTTTAGATACAACTATCTAGAACATCCCCATGCATTAATTAACATATTTAGGATCAAATTCTATAGTTATATGGTTGCTATAACAAGTAAATTCATGGACTCAGCACTAACCTCTGGTAAATTCTTCATGACCTCCTATCTTATGTATGCAACTACGTGGATGAGGAATTACCCAAGATTTTCACCTATAGGATCAAGGAATCTAGCTCAAATTTATGACTTCTACCCTTAGCTTACAAGGAAGGAAGGGGTAAAGCATTTTAGAAGAGCTATTGATACATTCTTCGTTGTTGTCATGTATTTCTTTGATAAAGAACTCTACAACCAAAGGATTTTAGACAGTTCTTGGTGAGTGGTTAGAGAATGGGGAGGCATTTACTTATAGTTTCTAACATTCACATATCTTAGGGTGGAAATATTCTAAGGTTCTCCCTACAAGTTACCAAGGTTACCCATGGATGAGTAGGTTCATGGAAGAGTTAGGAAAGGAGAAAGATGATTGTAAATTGTTTAGTGACATTCAAAGTGTAATTCATTTAGCAAAGAACTTTGTGTTTCATTCAAGAACAAAACACATTCAGTTGAGGTATCACTTCATATGGCAAGTATTGGAGGATGGGCAGCTGAAACTGGAGAAGATTCATACGTGAAAATCCTGTAGATATGCTAATGAAGCCATTAGCAAAAGAGAAGTTGGAGCTAAACTCCACTTTTTTTTCTCTTCGAGTTTGAGACTTGGATAAATGAGTCTTGATGGAGTTAGTTTAGCAATTGTTACATTTACACAAGATCCAACATGACAAAAACAAGATAGGAGCTTAGTTCCACATAGTTCTAGGAAGGTATAGTTTTGCATCCATATACAAGGAAAAGAATGTTGAAGGGGAAATGTAGCAAATGAATTTAAAGTCCTTTCATCCGAGTGGCAGTTTTGATTATTGGGACAAGCTTGGTAGACATGGGCCAGTCGATACTCACATACCTCAATTAGAAGATATATGGTTTAATCATAAAGATGAAGACACAATATGGGAAAGGGAATTGAAAGTTTAAATCTGCAAGAGATTTCCAAGTATGGAATTGTAGATGTTCCCAGAGGGTATCGATGATGATGGAACAAGTTTGGATCCCATTTATGAGCAGAAAAATGTGAAAAAATCAACCCTTTCGTCGATTGATTGGTCAATCAAGGAATGTATAAATGTGAAAGAAGAGTGGATCCTATTCTCAACCATACCTACCAATGGTTGATGTCCTTGGGAATCACTGCCAAAAAGCTTCAGATTAGCTTCCTATTGAGATAATTCAAGTATAACTACCGGTGTACCATCCCACCTCTTGAATTAATGGGATTGACTTCCTATTGAGATTAATGGGATTGACCAATTGTGGGAGATTGTTTCTCAAGTGTAAATTCACTCTATTTTTAGCATGTAATGTTTAAGGGGAGTAGCTATAATTGGTCAATCATCCTTAATCTCTATAGAGAAGAATGTATTATGTAATACAGAACTTTTGGATCCTTGTGTAAGGAGGCTCTGCATTTTTGAGTTCTCATATATGTGCTTAAGCCTTAGTAATATACAAAAACACTATTTTGCCTTCGACTATTTAATGTGTTATGTATCTCAATAGATCATTCAATACTTGGGAATGTTCTTATTTCCTTGTATGTGTTTATCTATCATGCCCTCATGTAACGATATTTCTTTGGTTAAATTGCAAGTTGAGATTATGAACTTATTATCTAGGTTGTGGAATAAATAAATCCCTTCTATTATATCTAATTTTTATATTCATACATCCTTTTGCTAGAGAAAATAATAAGAAGTTGTGCATGTCATATATTATTCTATAGGTAGTACTATGTCTTGTGAAGCAGATTACTGTTCATCAACTATTGGTGCATTCACTTGTTTTAGTATATTTTCAGTTATTCCTTCTACTTCTCCCCAAAGAACTTGGATTAGTTTTAGTTGTTTTTATAGCACTTGTAGCTTTCACAGTCTAATCCTAGATAGAATGCAACTTAGTTTAGAATGAATTTGATTTCTATAGAGGGTTCATACCAAGGATCCCAAGGCTACACACCTTGGGGATGTTCCATGTGTGGTGTACTAGATCATCTAAGAGTTCATCCGGGTGCATGATCCAAGGAACAACAGTCCTAAGGTTGATATGTAAACATGAAGGAACATATAGTAACTTCTTGCATTGTCTTAGTCCTAAGAAGTCACTGTTAAGACATGAATGTAAGGATTAAATTGGAAGGATATTATCTCAGGGTGAGCCTTGTAGATGATCTTTGACTAGGCTTCATGAATCAATGTTTTCAGTTGTTGGAGTTAAAGAATACCAAGTAGCGTCCAAGGGGAATTCCATTGAGCTCAAGTTAAGTTATTTGTAAGCATTTGTAGTCATTATGTGTTGTCTTTTATCCATATTGCATTATCATTTTACGCATTTATCATATATGTCAAGAGGGAGAGAATCATCATAAACATGGAACGAGGTCATGTAGGTGTGTTGGTCTTGTTGGTTGCCATCAATGTTTCAAAGGTGGTTGTATCAATAAAAAAGAGGGAGATTGATGGCCATTGTGGTTAATGTTGTCATGATGAGATTTCCATTGATGAAAATGGTTTCATGAGGTCATATGGTCCAGGAGGTCTCACCAGTGTCAAGTTTGGTGAAGGTCGATTCCTGTCATTGTGCATGGACTAGTGAGTAAGTCAATGGTATGAGCCAACCTGAGATGGTTAAAATTTGGTCATGAGGTGGTAAAATATGATTTGTATTATGTTTTCATGAGTGTCCAAGGGTCTGAATGAATTCAACATGGTAGATCATGTTTATCATGGTTGAGTTAGGTCATTTCAGGCTATTCCTGTCCCGGGCATACAGAAATAGATGGAGACATGATATTTTTTTCTTTTTTCTTGACTAACAGTCTGATGGACCATGGTATACATGGTGGTATGTGCTTGAGATGTAGGTGTTTAAGCGTCATTAAATATAGGTATGATGTTTTATGATGTCGTTGAGAAGCAACCATTAGAATTGCGTAAGAAACACATGTAAATGAGATGGATAGGAGTTTCAGATGCATTTGGGATATGTGATGTAGGAGAATATCATGATTCAAATAAAAATATCAGTGTTTCTTAAATTTTGTCAAACAAGGTTGTGTTAGATTCTGTTTGAGGAGAGAGTAAGAGTTAGTATAGTTTCAAAATTTGAATGAGCGGAGTTTCCCTCCAAATGTAATTCATGTGTAAAAGGCCATATCTAGCGTATTAAGATTGTGAGTGTTGTAAAAGTGGTCCACCTCTAAGTCCTAATGCGTATATAGTTAGTCATATGTGAGTGTAAGTGGGTGTGAGAGGTTGGTCATTGCATTTAGGGACGTTGAAGGTCACTAAGTTAGAGTTTGAGTATCTAAAGTGTGTAAGGTTCAGTTATACTTAGTGGAGAGTTATATTTTAAAAAATGGGTAGTTAGATTAGGTAGTAGGTAGTAGGCTACATACATGGAAGAAATTAGTGGTTAAGGTATAAGGGTTCAGTTTTTGGAAATTATTCCTCGTAGGGAAGAGGAGAGAGGAACCGTGAAAGGAAGAAAAATGTAGCATTTTATATGTGATTTGTAGGAAATATACATATATCTTTGTTTTGTGTGTGAAAAATTCATGATATGGAGTTTAAGATGCATTCTTGGGATGTGGTGAGGTATAGCATGATGTGAATTCCTTAAGAAAACTAGTGTTTGAATGGAAAGAATCTATTTCAGGCATGTGTTGAATGATCTTGTATGAAAAACATGTTAATGTGTATATAAGTTCAGTTTTTACATATTTATCTTTCCTTGAGGTGGTATTTTCTGATTTGGGAAAGAGTTTCTTAGTGAATGCACATGTAAATAGGGATATTAAGTGTATTTTAATGGTTTAATTCTTTCATATGTTGTAGAGTAATAGATTTCATGTAACTTGTATCAATCTTGGATGTGAATTTAGGACTATGCATGAGAGTCATATGACAATATCCTTTACAAAGGCACTGAAGGTGAGGTTGATGAAAGGTATGAATTATTTCTCATTCCTTTGTTTATAATATGGATGGTTTCTTGGTTGAGGTAAGAATGATATGAATTATCTTATATTCATGTTTCAAGAGGTAATGTTGGATGACAGTGATATAGATGACCAAATTGTGACTGTAAGTGAATGACCAATCCTGAACTAGTCACCTAAATTTTTGGTTTTAAGTACAATAAATCTGAAATGTTAACCATAAACGGAAAAAATAATTTTTCATATGGGTATTGAAGGGTTTTCTTTAATTATCAATATTTTTAGAGATATGATGTGTTTTACCAATGGGCTTGAGGATGCATGCCACTTGTTTGACAAAATGTATGTCATGTTGAAATGAGTATATCTCCTACTTTTTTATGAATGATCGTTAAGAAGATAAAGTGGTTTGAAACCCTAGTTAAACCCTAGTTAAGAGTGACTTGGAGAAAAATAGGTATGATGAGTCTATTTTTATTGGTATTTAAATATTTATGATTATATGTTGTAGAGGAATCTTATAGCTTTCCATAAATTTATATTAGAGCATGTGAATGTATGTGGGCCCCTCCTAAAAAATGCTTGTTTTTAAAGAAGTTCAATTTAAGAAAAGATTTTCCAAATGAGTTGAAGAATAAATTGATGTTGTTTTTATCCCATGAGTTTCTATACATTCTTAAGATATTTTAAGATCATGGTTTAGGTGAAAATGTACAAAGTGTGCCCTATTTCTGAAGACTATTTTTTGGGGTAGTTTGGAGCAGCTTGTAGTAAAAGTGGAATTGCAAGATCTACATGATGAGTTAGGACTCCATTAAAGTTATGTTGTGATATTGATTCAGATATATTTCCAACGGTATATAAATTTTTATTTTATATGGTATAAATAAGTTATGACCTATTCTCTGAGGGTCAAATATGGAGGATGCTTGATCTATGAAGGTGATAAGTGGATTTATGAGTTAAGATGATTTTTTGAGTTTCTCGTGATTGTTGAAAATTTATGAGTGCTTATACATTATGTATAAGGGTGTTACATAATTGTTTCAATTTTAGAAGTGAGTTTCTATGTGATGGAGCAAGTTGAGCTCAAGGTCAGTTCTTGAGTCCTAGAAGGCTAAAGAAGCAATTTGTAGAGATTGGCTTGGTTGAAGGCCTTTCACTTGGAGTAGGAAGGAGTTATAATATAATATGGAAAGATTATTCAGACATATTTACATTGGTATCACCAAGACATAATCCAAATACCAATGTAAATACGTCTGAATAATCTTTCCATATTATATTATAACTCCTTCCTACTCCAAGTGAAAGGCCTTCAACCAAGCCAATCTCTACAAATTGCTTCTTTAGCCTTCTAGGACTCAAGAACTGAGCTTGAGCTCAACTTGCTCCATCACATAGAAACTCACTTCTAAAATTGAAACAATTATGTAACACCCTTATACATAATGTATAAGCACTCATAAATTTTCAACAATCATGAGAAACTCAAAAAAATCATCTTAACTCATAAAGCCACTTATCACCTTCATAGATCAAGCATCCTCCATATTTGACCCTCAGAGAATAGGTCATAACTTATTTATACCATATAAAATAAAAAAATTATATACCGTTGGAAATATATCTGAATCAATATCACAACATAACTTTAATGGAGTCCTAACTCATCATGTAGATCTTGCAATTCCACTTTTACTACAAGCTGCTCCAAACTACCCCAAAAAATAGTCTTCAGAAATAGGGCACACTTTGTACATTTTCACCTCAACCATGATCTTAAACTATCTTAAGAATGTATAAAAAATCATGGGATAAAAACAACATCAATTTATTCTTCAACTCATTTGGAAAATCTTTTCTTAAATTGAACTTCTTTAAAAACAAGCATTTTTTAGGAGGGGCCCACATACATTCACATGCTCTAATATAAATTTATGGAAAGCTATAAGATTCCTCTACAACATATAATCATAAATATTTAAATACCAATAAAAATAGACTCATCATACCTATTTTTCTCCAAGTCACTCTTAACTAGGGTTTAACTAGGGTTTCAAACCACTTTATCTTCTTAACGATCATTCATAAAAAAGTAGGAGATATACTCATTTCAACATGACATACATTTTGTCAAACAAGTGGCATGCATCCTCAAGCCCATTGGTAAAACACATCATATCTCTAAAAATATTGATAATTAAATAAAACCCTTCAATACCCATCTGAAAAATTATTTTTTCCCTTTATGGTTAACATTTCAGATTTATTGTACTTAAAACCAAAAATTTAAGGTGACTAGTTCAGGATTGGTCATTCACTTACAGTCACAATTTGGTTATCTATATCACTGTCATCCAACATTACCTCTTGAAACATGAATATAAGATAATTCATATCATTCTTACCTCAACCAAGAAACCATCCATATTATAAACAAAGGAATGAGAAATAATTCATACCTTTCATCAACCTCACCTTCAGTGCCTTTGTAAAGGATATTGTCATATGACTCTCATGCATAGTCCTAAACTTCACATCCAAGATTGAATACAAGTTCCATGAAAGCTATTACTCTACAACATATGAAAGATTAAACCATTAAAATACACTTAATATCCCTATTTACATGTGCATTCACTAAGAAACTCTTTCCCAAATCAGAAAATACCACCTCAAGGAAAGATAAATATGTAAAAACTGAACTTATATACACATTAACATGTTTTTCATGCAAGATCATTCAACACATGCCTGAAATAGATTCTTTCCATTCAAACACTAGTTTTCTTAAGGAATTCACATCATGCTATACCTCACCACATCCCAAGAATGCATCTTAAACTCCATATCATGAATTTTCACACACAAAACAAAGATATATGTATATTTCCTACAAATCACATATAAAATGCTACATTTTTCTTCTTTTCACGGTTCCTCTCCTCTTCCCTACGAGGAATAATTTCCAAAAACTGAACCCTTATACCTTAACCACTAATTTCTTCCATGTATGTAGCCTACTACCTAATTCATAACTACCATTTTTAAAAAATATAACTCCCACTAAGTATAACTGCCCTTACACACGTTATGATGACTCAAAAATGCTAACTTAGTGACCTTTCAACTTCCCTAAATGCAATGACCAACTCTCACACCCACTTATCACTCACATATGACTAATTATATACCACTTAGGACTTAATTACACTTTTACAACACTCACAATCTTTAATACTCTAGATATGCCTTTTACAACATGAATTACATTTGGAGGGAAAATCCCTCATTCAAAATTTGAAATCTTATACTCTTAGCTCTCTCCCAAACATGAATCTACACACCTTGTTGACAAAATTTAAGAAACACTGATATTTTTATTTGAATACATGATATTCTCTGCATCACATATCCCAATGCATCTGAAACTCTCTTTATCCAATCTCATTTACATGTGTTTACTTACCAATTTCTAATTTGGTTTGCTTCTCAACGACCTCATAAAAGCATCATACCTATGATTTATGACCTTAAAATCACCATACATCTCAAGCACATTACCACCATGCTACTACCATGGTCCATCATGACTGATTAGGTCAAAATATCATGTCTCCATCTCATTCTGGATGCACCAGGACTAGGAATAGGCCTGAAATGACCTAACTCAACCATGATAAACCATGATCTAACCATGTTGACTTCATTCATACCCTTGGACACTCATGAAACATAATACAAATCATATTTTACCTCATGACAAAATTTAACCATCTCAGGAAGGCTCATACCATGACTTAGCTCACTAGTCCATGCACAATGACATGATAGACCTTCACCAAACTTGACACTGAGTGAGACCTCATGAAACCATTTTCCATCAATGGACTCTACATCAATGACAACATTAACACACAATGGCCATCAATCTCCCCATTTGTTATTGATGACAACCACCTTTAGAAACATTGATGGCAACCAACAAGACCAACACACCTACATGACCTCGTTTCCATGTTTATGATGATTCTCTCCCTCTTTGACATATATGATAAATGCTAAAATGATAATGCAATATGGATAAAGACAACACATAATGACTACAATGCTTAAAATAACTTACTTGACTCAAATGGATCCCCCTTGGACTATACTTGGTATTCTTTAACTCCAACAACTGAAAACTTGATTCATGAACCTAGTCAGATCATCGAAAAGGCTCACCCTGAGATAATATCCTCCAATTTATCCTTCATTCATGCTTGACATGACTTCTTAGGACTATACCATGTAAGAAGTTACTATATTTTCCTTCAATGTTTACATATCAACCTTTAGGACTGTTGTCCCTTGGATCATGCACCGGATGAATCATTAGATGATCTAGTACAACATGGGAACATCCCCAAGGTGTGTGACCTTGGATCCTTGGTATGAACCTCTAGAGAAATCCAAATTCCTTCTAAACTAAGTGCATCTAATATAGGATTAGACTGTGAAAGCTACAGTGCTATAAAACAAACTAAACTATCCAATTCTTTGGGGAGAAAGGTAGAGGAATAACTGAAAATATACTAAAACAAAGTGAATGCACCAATAGTTGATGAACAAGTAGATCTGCTTCACAAGAACATAGTACTACTATAGAATAATATATGACATGCACAACTTCTTATTATTTTCTCTAGCAAAAGGATTTATGAATATAAAAATTAGATATAATAGAAGGGATTTTATTTATTCCACAACCTAGATAAATAAGTTCATAAATCACAACTTGCAATTTAACCAAAGAAATATCGTTAACATGAGGGCATGATAGATCAACACATACAAGGAAATAAGAACATTCCAAAGTATTGAATGATCTATTGAGATAAACAACACATTAAATAGTCGAAGGCAAAATAGTGTTTTTGTATATTACTAAGGCTTAAGCACGTATATGAGAACTCAAAAATGCAGAGCCTCCTTACACAAGGATCCAAAAGTTCTGTATTACATAATACATTCTTCTCTATATAGATTAATGGGATTGACCAATTATAGCTACTCCCCTTAAACATTACATGCTAAAAATAGAGTGAATTTACACTTGAGAAACAATCTCCCACAAAAATAGCTAAGTGGTTGTGCAGGTTTGACTGAGTCAAACCTACAATTCGAATGGTGTTGTAGCTTAGAGACTGTGTAAAAATGGCAGCCAAGCTCATATAGGGTTGGCGCCACCCTTTTCTTGATCCAATTCTTCTCCTCCTTCACCAGCTACTTTTTTTCTGTAATCAAGAAATCGTTTGATGATTTCTTGGACTTCTTCACCATCTGGTCTGCACACATAGAGATTTAAGATCTCAGCTAATTCAGATGCTTTAACTAATTTCCATGGTAACATTTTGGTCCACTTTATGACTTTCTTAAGTTGAATCAAGAAATTTTGGTATGAAACCAACTTGTGAATAGATTCAAAACCAAAGGACTTGGTTACCTCATTATCTTCATTTACCAAGCTCTTGAACTGGGAAACCATTTGTTCTACTGGAAGTGCATCGACATTCTCATCAAGAAACCTACAATGGATGATGTTAAATTAATTTGTGATGTCATTGAGGCCATCCACTACCTTGTTTCTCTTTTCATTTATCTTAGATATTACCTCTTGCAACATTTAGACGTGAAACTCCATGGCTTCAATATACTCAAACATTTTTGAGGAATCATCAATGATACCATCTTTTAGAAGTAGATTAGACTCAACGCTTCTTATTTATTTCCAAGATTCGATCCAAATCATCACATTATTCTATGATAATTCCATCCATTTTGGTAACAATGTCCTTCTCAGAATCCAGCTCATTATATAGATCAAAAATATCTTTTATTACATTTTCTCTGTCCTGATTTAAACTTTAATCTAGGCCCCAAATGTCTAACCTTCTTGTCTAATTTTCTCGACCATAGAAAAAGAGGTTTCACCAAAACTTGCAAGCACAACAAGATTAATTGTATGAATAGGTTATGTGATCTTATGTAGGATGGCGATCAACCATTCAACCTTGCCTTTGTGATCTTGTCTTTGTCAAATTTGTCTATAAGGTTACCAAGAGCAACCTGGACATCCTGTTTGGCTCCTTCACGAATATCATTTCTAAGGGAAAACCTTAAGATCTAATAATTTTTTATGGTGATAGTTTATTTTGTCTTTTTAGTATCTAGAGTTTCTATCTAACAAATCTCTCCCTAGTTTGATTGACCAAAAGGTTAGAAATAAACCTTGGCCTCTTTCCTTAGCGTCAGGGAGTTAGATCTAGGATGTTGAGATCAACGATGTCCCTAATTAGAACCTTCTTATTATTATTATTTAACCATGTAAGAAATGAAAAAGAATAATATTGTTCAGTGGATGACATAGGCACATTCATCACAATAGTAGATTAGGTAGGTGTTACTAGGGAACTTGTTGTAGGCGCCGTGAATGGAAATGATGTGGTGACAAGTGAAGGTGGGGTGAAGAGGATGGCCATAGGCATTGAGGAAATGGGAAGAGTGATGAAAGATGAAACAGGGAGAGATTTTTTAGGAAGAGGAGTCCTAAAAGGAGATCCTAAAGCCAAAACATCACCAGATGAAAGAGAAGGGAAAGAGGAAAAAACCTATTCCATTAAAGGGGATAAGGTGAGGAGCATAGGAGAAATGAGGGAAAAATAAATGGAAGATGTGTCCAAAGGGAGAGTGAGAGGTGGAGGGGAAGGAGGAATTAAGAATGGTGAAGAGGTAATAGATGGAGAAGATGGTGATTGCAACATTTGAGTTGTATGGGTTAGTGAGGCACTAATATCAATAATATTCGTTGATAGAACCTTTAGAGGTGAAAATTTTGTTGAGGGAACCCCAAAGGAAGAACTTGTACCTCTGCATATAAAAATGCTTTTACAAGGCTTTGGAATGGGTTTAGAAGTGGATCTTCTTCCTTTTCAAGAGGTGGGATGGTACACCGGTAGTTATACTTGAATTATCTCAATAGGAAGCTGATCTGATGCTTTTGGCATGATTCCCAAGGACATCAACCATTGGTAGGTATGGTTGAGAATAGGATCCACTCTTTCTTTCAAATTTATACATTCCTTGATTGACCAATCAATCGACGGAAAGGGTTGATTTTTCACATTTTTCTGCTCATAAATGGGATCCAAAACTTGTCCATCATCATCGATACCCTCTGGGACATCTACAATTCCATACTTGGAAATCTCTTGCAGATTTAAACTTTCAAATTCCCTTTCCCATATTGTGTCTTCATCTTTATGATTAAACCATATATCTTCTAATTGAGGTATGTGAGTATCGACTGGCCCATGTCTACCAAGCTTGTCCCAATAATCAAAAATACCACTCGGATGAAAGGACTTCAAAGTCATTTGCTACATTTCCCCTTCAACATTCTTTTCCTTATATATGGATGCAAAACTATACCTTCCTAGAACTATGCAGAACTGAGCTCCTATCTTGTTTTTGTCATGTTGGATCTTGTGTAAATGTAACAATTGCTAAACTAAATCCATCAAGACCCATTTATCCAAGTCTCAAACTCGAAGAGCAAAAAAAGTGGAGTTTAGCTCCAACTTCTCATTTGCTAATGGCTTCATTAGCATATCTGCAGGATTTTCACGTATGAATCTTCTCCAGTTTCAACTGCCCATCCTCCAATACTTGCCATATGAAGTGATACCTCAACTGAATGTGTTTCATTCTTAAATGAAACACGAAGTTCTTTGCTAAATGAATTACACTTTGAATGTCACTAAACAATTTACAATCATCTTTCTCCTTTCCTAACTCTTCCATGAACCTGCTCATCCGTGGGTAACCTTGGTAACTTGTAGGGAGAACCTTAGAATCTTTCCACCCTAAGATATGTGAATGTTAGAAACTATAAGTAAATGCCTACCCATTCTCTAACCACTCACCAAGAACTGTCTGCAAATCCTTTGGTTGTAGAGTTCTTTATCGAAGAAATACAAGGACAACAACGAAGAATGTATCAATAGCTCTTCTAAATGCTTTACCCTTCCTTCCTTGTAAGCTAAGTAGAGTAGAAGTCATAAATTTGAGCTAGATTCCTTGATCCTATAGGTGAAAATCGTGGGTATTCCTCAAGCCACGGAGTGCAGACATAAGATAGGAGGTGTCATGAATAAGAGTACCAGGGTTAGTGGCTGAGTCCAGGAATTACTTGTTTATAAGCAACCATAGAACTATAGAATTTGATTCTAAAATATGTTAATTATGCATGGGGATGTCTAGATAGTTGGTATCCAAAGTAAAAGTGATGCTTTATCCTATGTTGTCTCATGTAAACTAATGACCGATGAAACTTCCACGAAGTTCTTGGTTGAGTGACTTGATGACATGATATAAGGTTGATAAGGTGGCATTTCTACCACGTTTGATCATTGCAGCCATAGACCGAGTCCTTTGCCACTATGGAATTTTGGAGAATTTACTCATAAAAATCCACAAATGAGGACCCTTGTTTTTACTAGAATTATAGTTTGTCATGGAATCTTTATGAGGTTGTTATTAGTTAATTCATTTCCTACATTCATGGCACTTGTACTCAGTTGTGTCTATAAGACACCTCTTTGAACTGTTACTATAGAGTTAGAAATTTTTGATATAGTATTTGAGCTAGAGGATCTTTCACTATGTATACCTTCCATGAAATTCCCTAAATCTAGACCATGTTGAAGGGTTTCTTAAGACCTTTCCAATGGTATGCTGAACTCCAAAACTGGAGTCCGTATGCAGATTCTATTGCCGGTCAAAGTTGGGTCTTGAACGGGTCAACATGGGTCAACAGGTCAACAAGTGGACCAATGACAAGGTGACACGTGGCAGTTTACGGCAAGGCAAAAAGAAGGTCATCGGTGTGGTTTACGACCTTCGATCTTCGTTAGATGTAAAATTTGGTTTTGGCAGCAAGAGGCTCAAATTTTTTAATGGAGGGGAGCCCAACCGCCTTGAGAGCCATATTCTTGTTTGCCAATGTGGTGGGCTCTCAAACCACCAGGCAAATGTCAATTTTGCGTTTCGAGTTTGATTTTTACACTATGAACAGATTTTTGCATTACAGATTTATAATCATCTCGATGAGCTATTTTGCTAGCTTGGTGGGGTGATCAACTCCCCACCGAGTTGATCACATTTCCACGTGGCTCGTTTGAATCGAGTTTATTTCCTTTTGGTTTGGGTTTATTTCCTTATGGTTTGTGGAGACTAGTATTCACTATTACTTTGGATGGGGATCTATTTTATCCCAGAGAACTTGACTATATACTCGATAGGTTATATTTAGGATGGACCAATATAGATATCGGTGGCCACATAGCTCGGAAACACAACATTATAGGTTGTTTGGTCTACCATATATATGGCAGGCTATACTTAGCCAAACCGATGGTTCAACATTCAACGTACCAAATTTAAACAATGCACAACCCAATATTGGGCTTATCCCGTTTAACTCAGCACATACATGACGGGTTGAGAAAATCCAACAACTCGCCACACACCTCATTGTTTGTTTAACTAACCATCTAGTACATTCAATGGGTGGAAAAAGACAACATCTGACCTAAGCCACGCATTCAATGGGCAGCCAAGTCCATTATAAACAACAATCTTGACTATCTCGGCAAGTTATATTTGGGATGGACCAATATAGATACCGGTGGCCACATAGCTTGGAAACATAACATTATAGGTGGCTCGGTCTACCATATATATGGCAGGCTATACTTAGCCAAACCGGTGGTTCGACATTCAACGTACCAAATTTAAACAATGCACAACCCAACATTGGGCTTATCTTGTTTAACTCGGCACATACATGACGGGTTGAGAAAATCCAACAACTCGCCACACACCTCATTGTTCATTTAACTAACCATCCAATACATTCAATGGGTGGAAATAGACAACATGTGACCTAAGCCACGCATTCAATGGGTGGCCAAGTCCATTATAAACAACAATCTCGACTATCTCAGAAGGTTATATTTGGGATGGACCAATATAGATACCAGTGGCCACATAGCTTGGAAACACAACATTATAGGTGGCTCAGTCTACCATATATATGGCGGGCTATACTTAGCCAAATTGATGGTTCAACAATCAATGCACCAAATTTAAACAATGCATAGCCCAAAATTAGGCTTATCCCATTTAACTCGGCACATACATGACGGGTTGAGAAAAGCCAACAACTCACCACACACCTAATCCATGAATTCAATGGGCAGCCATGTCCATTATAAACAACAATCCCGACTATCTCGGGATGCATGTGGGATATACCCACTTCAAATGCAAAATGTCCGTGTCAAAAGGGAGACCGATGGGAATTGAACAAAGAACCTCATGCCCCCAAGTCACATCCATTTAACCAAATCATCATAGAGCTCAGTCGAGCTATAAAAGTAATTCATTGCATTTTGTTAAAGGATAGTGCAGAGACTGTGGAAGACAGGATAAGAGGCATTTTGAAGACAACTAAAAATTTGAGGCACTTAGAGGCCAAATTTCAACTTGGTGTAAAAATAAAACTTGTTTAGAATTATGAGAGATTTCCATAAATTTTACTTTTTTTACATGAAGTGCTATAGATTTTCCCATGTAGGGATTTTTATATCGCAGTTTCATAGAAAAGACATGAGGAACCAGAAGATATCTGAACTTTCCAAGCACTTCTGGTCCGAACCAGGCAATGGAGTAAAAATGGAAGTTTTTCAAACTTCCATAAGCTTTCTAGATATATAATTTTTTTTCATTTAGTGTTTATAAATCTCAATTTTCAAGCATTTTCCTAACGCATTTACAAGGGGATCACATTGTGGAAACATTATAGGAGCCAAGGATCATTTTGGGAATAGTTGTTGGTAAATTGTAGAGTTTCCAATGTCTTTGATCAGCTCAGTTGTAGGTTTTGAACTTTTTTAGATAGTATTGAAGGGTTATTGTACTTCAATGGTCATTAAATAGATCGATTCTCATTTCAAGAATCTGGAGATGTAGCCTTCAGGTGAACTCCGTTATCAATTTATGAGTTATGGTGTTTTTATTTTAGTTTTTTAGAAGCTTATGATCAGATAAAAGGATTCAAATTAGTTTATTTGATTAATTTTATTAATTGAGAAAATAAGCACAAAATTGGAGTAAAAGGATTGAAGGAAATTTCAGTATCCATAACACACAATCAGACAACTGAATGCACTTTCAAAATTTGGAATCAAGAATTCAAATTGAGTGCGTATTTCAATTCAACTTGTGATTATTTTGAATGGCTTTGAAATAGATTCAGTATATTCACTTAAGTTGGAAAAATCTGATTAATTGATCATTTTGGAAGAGTTTAAAAAATGGGTTTTCAAGACACCCAAAATTGAGTAAATTGAATTCTTGATCAATGTTGAATTTAATAAGTTAAATCATCTAAAAATTTTCGAAGTACTGCACTTCAAAAAAAATTAGTACCATTTTCAGATCAAGTTTGGTATCAGAGTTGGTTTAGCTCTTCATTTGTTTCAGTTGATTTGGTTCAGTTTGGTTTTTACATTTTGGCTTGATCTTTCAGTTGCAGTGTGTAGTTTTTGGAAGTACAGGTGTGCATGAAAACCATGGGCAATTTATACAATAGGGAGAAACTTAAGTAACTTGAAGCATGTAATCAGCAACTACAGGGAGAAAATGCCTTCTTGATATGTCAACTATTGACTCTCGAGGAGAAAATTGACAGGTTGAAAAGAGAGCTAGAATCTAAGGATGAACTCTTGATGGTGTTGCAAATTGATGGACCTAATAAGGTGCCCATTACTGTTGATGCATCCACTATGACCGATGAGTGCACAGTAAGTATGACAACATTTAATTCCTCTTCCCATGCTAATTTGTATTCTACTGTAGCGCTAGGGGGATTTGAAATGCACACTAAAGGCATAGGATCTAAGATTTTAAATAGCATGGGTTTTAATGGAATTAACCTTGGTAAGAATAATCAAGGTATAACTAACCCAATCTTGGTTGAGGAAATGCCTTGTTATGCAGGACTAGGATATGCTAGTACAACGGAAATGGTGATTAGAGAGAGTTCCAAGTCAGCTGGAAGAAGACAAGCTTTTGACAGCCAAGTGTCGCCCCCGATAGCTTAAGGTGATTCATCCTCAGCAGGAGGGTCTAGTAATAATTCACCACAAAAAGGTATAGAAATCCCTCCACCTTTTGTTTACCATGGCTCTAAAGGAAAAGTAAACAACTTGATCCATTGTCTACACTAGAAAAGTTTGGCTATAATATGGAAGCAATTTTGCATAGTTATCCATGCACATTCTATGGTTTGTCTAATCACTGTGTGGCCAAGTGTAGGAAGTATAAATCCATATTGGAAGAGTTTGAGAAAATTCATTCTCCTAAACCTAGCTCGGCTAAGAGCAGTCAAGGTAAGGTTCCTAAAAATGTGGATCCTAAAAAAATGGATCAGAGATTTTGTGATCATTGTAAAAAGAAAGTTCATTTAATTGAAAAATGTTGGCAACTACATCCAGAACAAAAATTAAAATTTGTTAAAAAGGGTAAAAGTTTAAAACCAATTATTATGACCTCTTTATTAGCATAGATAAAAATTGAGTTGAAACAACCACCTAAACAGGAAAATGTGTTGAAAAAGGTGGGAAAATAGTTTATCAGTTTTATGTTTACATAGTTGCTTTATTGAATGGTATGCAAACTAACCAGCCAGTTTTGGAAATTTTGTTGATTTTGAAAAGGATAAGTTCCAAATGTATATATTTGCTTTGGTGTTGGTGAAGTATCTTGAAGACAAAATAATCGGGTGACAGGTTTAAAATACTTGGTGTAATTTTCTTTTTTGATGGTTTCACAAACTTCACCTTTCAGCAACATGTACAGTTTCAGTGGGCATGATCTATGGTCGGATGTCTATTTTTAGAAGTTGTATTGAGTATTTTGTATAGTGCAATTCGTCTCATGTAGGCATTTTTTTTAGTGTACAACTTAAACAAAATCTTTGTTTACTATGAATGATATTTACACATTTGTAAGTCTTATTGATAGGCTTAAATATTTGTAACTATCAGATATAGTTGCAAATAGTATGTACAAGTTTTGCACTAACAAGCTATGAATGTAGGTTACATTTGCATTATTGATAGTGGTGAGTGCAGGATCAGGATGTAAAGAGGAATATGGTAGTTGCAGTTAAAGCCATGGGTTATGTTACTTTTATTGGAATTTGATTATTGCAACTTTTTGGAAAAAATTACCATGCTATAAATTGGGTTCTATGTTTGTGATATACAAAGAACGTTTATATAGTTCAATTGGATAAAATTTCCATTTTGAGGTCAAAATCATCTTACTTGGGAGGAGTGATCCAGAGGATTTTTCACTATGTAGATCTTCTCTAAACTTCCCTAAATCTAGACCATGCTGAAGGGCTTCTCGAGACCTTTCCGACGGCATGTTGAACTCTAAAACCGGAGTCCGTATGTAGATTCTATCACCGGTTAAATTTGGGTCTTGAATGGGTCAACATGGGTCAACAAGTCAACAAGTGGACCAATGACAAGGTGACATATGGCAGTTTGCGGCAAGGCAAAAATACGGTCGTCAGTGTGGTTTGTGACCTCCATTCTTCATTAGGCGTAAAAGTTGGTTTTGGTAACAAGAGGCTTAAAAAAGTTTAACAAAGGGGAGCCCAACCACCGTGAGAGCCATATTATTGTTTTTTGATGTGGTGGGCTCTCAAACCACCATGCGGACGTCGATTTTGCATTTTGAGTACGATTTTTGCACTATTAGTTGATTTTTGCATTGCAGGTTTATAATCAGCTCGAAGAGCTATTTTGCTAGCTCGGTGGGGTGATCAACTCCCCATGGAGTTGATCACATTTCCACATGGCTCATTTGAATTGATTTTATTTCCTTATGGTTTGTGGAGACTAGTATTCACTATTACTTTGGATGGGGATCTATTTTATCCCATAGAACTCGACTATATACTCAGCAGGTTATATTTGGGATGGAACAACATAGATATTGATGGCCACATAGCTCAGAAACACAACATTATAGGTGGCTCGGTCTACCATATATATGGTGGGATATACTTAGCCAAACCAGTGGTTCAACATTCAACGCACCAAATTTAAACAATGCACAACACCAAATTTAAACAATGTCCTGTTTAACTCGGCACATACATGGTGGGTCGAGAAAAGCCAACAAGTCACCACACACCTCATTAGCCGGGTGGAAAAATCCAACATGTGACCTAATCCACGCATTCAATGGGCAGCCAAGTCCATTATAAACAACAATCCTGACTCTCTCGGGATGCATGTGGGATATACCCGCTTCAAATGCAAACTGCCCATGTCTAAATGGAGGAGACTGATGGGAATTGAACCCAGAACCTCATTCTCCCAAGTCGCATCCATTTAACCAACTCAGCATAGAGCTTGATTGTGCTATAAAAGTAACTCGCTAAGTTTGGTTTAAGGATAGTGCAGAGACTGTGGAAGACAGGATAAGAGGCAGTTTGCAGACAACTGAAATTTTGAGGCACTTAAAGGCCAAATTTAAACTTGGTGTAAAAAGAAAATTTATTCATAATTCTGAGATCTTTCCAGAAATGTAAAATTTATTGAATGAAGTATTTTATATTTTCCTTTATAGGTGATTTTCCATCGTATCTGCACACAACAGGCACGAGGAACCAGGAGAGATCTAAACTTTCCAAGCACTTCTAGTCCAAACCAGGCTATGGAGTAAAAAGGGAAGTTTTTCATAATTTAATAATATTTCCATATATATAATTTTTTTTCATGTAGTGTTTATAAATCTCAAGTTGCAGGAATTTTTGTAACGCATTTACAAGGGGATCACATTGTGGAAACACTGTAGGAGCCAAGGATCATTTTAGGAACAGTTGTTGGTAAATTGCAGAGTTTGTAATGTCTTTGATCAGTTCATTTGAAGTTTTTTTAATCTTTTTAGATAGTAATGAAGGTTTATTGTACTTCAATGGTCATTAAATAGATTGATTCTCGTTTCGAGAATCCAGAGACGTAGTCTTTGGGTGAACTCCGTTATCAATTTCTGAGTTATGGTTTTTTATTTTAGTTTTTTAGAATCTTGTGATCAGATAAAAGGATTCAAATTATTTTATTTGATTAATTTTATTAATTCAGAAAATAAGCACAAAACTGGAGTAAAAGGATTGAAGGAAATTTCAATATCCATAACCCACAATCAGACAATTGAATGCACTTTCAAAATTTGGAATCAAGAATTCAAATTGAGTGCATATTTCAATTCAACTTGTGATTATTTTGAATGGATTTGAAATTGATTCAGTATATTCATTTAAGTTGGAAAAATATGATGAATTGATCATTTTGAAAGAGTTTTAAAAATGGGGTTTCAAGACACCCAAAATTGAGTAAATTGAACTCCTGATCAATGTTGAATCTAATAAGTTTAATCATCTAAAAAAATTCTAAGTACCACACTTCAAAAAAAATTAGTACCATTATCATATCAGTATTATATCAGTTGATAGTTATTTTCAGTTTCTAAATTATGTGATGAACTTGTTTGGATCAATATAATGTATGCTCTTATGAGTATCTATTCATGTTAAGAGCCTCAATCCCGAAGTAGGGAAAGGGCCCAATCGACTGACAAGATTGGAGGATTGGTATTTCATGCTTCTTCTTTATATTTTCTAGTTTTCAGTTTCAGTATCTAGGTTTAAATGGTTATTTGAATGCAATCTTGTATTTCCTTGTTATAGAATAATTCCTTATTGTTATTTCCTTTGAGTAAGTATTTCAATTGATCAAACATTACCTTTTACAATCATTTCATTCCAGTAATGTTGTTTCCATATATTAAACACACTTTCTATATTCTATTTTCATTTCAATAGCTTAGGAATGTATTTCTTTCCATAGTTGAGTAGTGTAGGACAGAAAACGATACTAAAAAAACCCCCCAAAAGAGAAAACCACCATAGTATTGAGTTGCAAATCACTTCTCTGCATACAACCTTGAACACGACTATAATGACATAAATATTTGAACAAGTTGATTAAATTATTGGAAGTTACAACGACCCATCATTTTTGGCACCATTGTCATGGACCACCATAAGAAAACAAACCATTCTTTTCATATTCCATACTATGGGTGTTAGTGAAGTTGAGTTATGCAACTAGTACAGATCCTAGGCCTTGCCTTCACAATAAATCTTGATGCACAGACCATGGGATGCTCAAGGGATATTTATACCTCGTAATTTTCAAAGAATATTCTGAATAAGAGAACAAGTAGTAGACACTAACAACACCACTCATGTAAGTGACATTAAATATAATACCACACCTGAGAGTGATACTGAGCAGTCTGCATCATATTATTTAGAACCTAAAAAACTTTTAGAAATGGAAGAAAATGGAAAATATGATGATAGACCCATGGGAAGAACCTTTACCTTCCCCATTATCTTAAATGAGGATGAGGAAGTACCTATGAAAAACATTCCCCCATCCATTCTGCCTATATTTCTAGGAATGTCCATAGAAGACCCAGACCAATTCTTGTTTGAATTAAAATTCCTTTACCAAACATATGACTACAAAATAGATAACCATAAACTCAAGTTCTTTCCTTAACCCTCAAAGACTCTTCCATAAGGTGGTTTATGGGATTTCCCTCTAACTCCATTCATTCATGGAAATAGATGGAGACTTAATTTTTGGAAAAATATAAAGACTACTATGAGCGAGAGATAGGAGGGAAGAATTCTTTCATATGAAGCAAAAAGAAGATGAAAATTTAGAGGATTACTTGGATAGATTTCTTTTTGTCCATAGGAGAAGTGGTTATGAGTTGAATGTAGAAATCACTAAGATAGTATTCCTTAAAGGGCTTGATGATGAAACAAAAGAATACTTTTATCTCATGGGAGGAGGTGATGTACACAAACTCACCATGGCACATATTGTTGATTTATGTGAAAATTTAATATCATAATTACATAAAGAAAATTCAAAATCTTACTCTTTATTCTTGCTCTATTCATAGGAAGTATTACATCCATTTAAATAGGAGATGTTGTTCCTATATTTAAGGAGATATAATCTCCATAAATATCTCCACACATAACTCCTAAAACAACTCCATGCTATTTTACGTGAGATTTTGTTTTCTCACAAAACTAATATTGTTAATGATTTGTTTACTCAACAACTCATAAGAATATTTACTCACCCACTCATAATTACATTTACAATAATGTAATTAATTATTACAACACATATTATATTAGCCTAGATAATATAATCACTTACATAATATTCTATGTTCACACTACAACATAGATATTCCTAACATTATGTAGGAGCTACTCTAGAACAAGGGGAGGCATTAGAATAAGGAAAACATAAAAACATGCATTTGGTACCTCAAGACTTCTAGAAGAAATGGCCAATATGAAAATTTAAATTTTGACATAATTAACTTCAACCATAGATGGGTTGAAAGATAAGAACAATGTTGTAAAAGAACCTTTAGACATATATTGTCCGAGATGTAGGAAAAAACATCCTCTAAAAGAAGGTCCCTTGGATGTCACAAAAATGTGTCTGATCTTTGATGTCCCTGACCATGACACCAACCATTGTACTCTCATACCTCAGTTGAAAGAGAGATTGAATGTCATGACTCAAATGGTTGGAGAAGTAAACTTTTTTCAAAGATCAAATAATCAGTTTGCTTATGCCCCTAAACCTGCTCAAAACCCTTGGATTGTCATGGCCCAATCAGACTCCTCCAGCAACTTGGGGATAACCTGATTGGACACCACCAAATTGTATGGCCTATCTATTGGTATAGCAGTAGATTTACACAGTAAACCAATAGATTTGTACTTAATATTAATCATGCTAATACAATGGCTATTATATAGCCAGGAATGTTGTTGAACAACTTCCTATAAAATAGGAAGTATACAAAACAATAACTTACCCATACTAATATATTGTTATACATTTGTTATAACAATATAAACATACTAACCAAATATAATAAACCATGTGAATACTAATTCCTAACATTCCCCCCCTTAGTGTTTACATGGTAGAAAAACATCCACACTCTCAACTGCAGTATGCTCACCCCTGTGGCCTGTCCAACTCTGTGACTCATGACCTTGATCCAAAAGAAAGGCTCACTCCTTCCATGGTTTTAAACAGGCTTACCACAAACCTTGAAGTGACAGGAACCTCATCAACTGTCGACCTCGTGTGGTTTTCTGGATCCTCCCACAAACCCTTTCAAGATCCATGAACTGACTTACTCTAGTGCTACTATTCACCACTATGCTTATACATCAGGGAATTATGTAGGAAACACAACTTGCATATCACAAAACTGCACAATAGAAGATATAATGGAAAAATTTCACATTACTTCCTATAAGAATCATAATGTTCTTAATTGTAGTCTCTGTCTTTGATCGCTGCCACTCGATCTCGAACAGCATAGAAAACTGCCACTGCCACTAGAAGATTTCCTTGACTAAGCCGTTTTGGGTGCAGAATGGGAATGGAACATTGGTATGTATTCCCTCCCACAATGTGAAATTCCACTCATATAGATACTGAGAAGAAAACTGCATCGAAGAACATACTCCTGAATGGATCTTGCTAGTTAGGTCTTGCTGCACATGGTCACTAATGCTAGTGAACGTATTCTTCTAGCTGACCATCTTCCAACGAAGTACGGAAGTCAGAGGACCAAGTCAGTCAGAGGATCACTGACAGTCATCTGTGCTCCAACACAACTTTCTTTCCAACATCCATCAAATACCAAACAAAATAGGAACTCTGAAAAAGAATCACACCAAGCTGAAACTGGAACACTGCAAAACTTCAAAAACAAGTACTCACACTGCACACCTGTGCCACCAAATCATTCTGTGCGGCCCCGTCATTGGTGACTGACGAGAGGTCATTGTCTGACCTCCAGCCTCCGATGCCTCCATCCTCCATTATGACACTGCTAGCTCAGTGAAATGTGAACATGAAGCTCAAATTTATATACCACAATCAGACGTCGGATTCCACCGAAAATGCGTCTGTGAGGCAAATTTTTTATTTATTTTTAGACTTTTGACAAGTACTATTTTTACAGTGACATTGACCGTATGACCATTACAAAATGACCATTAAAAATAAAACCTAAAATCACCTATACGACTCAAAACTTGACAATTTTATAATGACTCCACAATTGACTACCTATATTCAAACACAATATAACAATGTTGACAATACAACTTTTTGACAATAACTCAAAGATTTGATGATTTTTTGACAAGGACACTACAATACAAATTGAATTGACTTAATGACACACTCAAATATATAGATAAAAGTAATCTACACTTTTCTATATTGATTCAACTTTATAAAATGAGAATATAGACCACTTATCGGGAATGTTTTGGAATTTTTTCAATGGAACAAATGATGCCAGGTAGGATTTTTGGTAGACCACTAAGAATTCCACAGCAACCATTGAATTCGATGTGCATGAATCTTCAATGGGTGCCAGAAATAACTTATGTGGCAATTTTAGATCATAACATGGGTGACAACTACGAGATCCATGAATGCATCTACGAGTTGCGAGCAAGGAGGAATATAAACTATGGTAATGTGCAGCTAGCTTGGAAATGTGTGTTCTGTATTTAAAAGCATACCTTTGATGAGCAGGCCAAGTCAAATGTATGTTGATCCAATCCCCAAACTCAGAAAAATAAAATGCAGACCAATCAATTACTACAACTCCGAGATGGAAATCCGATGCCACAATAAACATGGTTGAGGATTCGATGACGTGGCAGAAAAGAATTCCAAATTGCATGAACCTCTGTATCCACTGTCACACCTTTTTATTACGATGGATAGCAAAAAATTATTTGTATCAATGTTGACTGTGTACAGACCATGTGGAGATAATTCCGATTTGAATGTCAAGTGGAATAATGCCGAGTTCTCTGAATGCTCCACTTCTGAATGTTAATTCTGGAAGAATGAACTCTTGTAAGGTGTCTATTGACCAATCAACGTGATCAGAAGATAAATACGCATAAACTAACTCCTTTCACAGATACGCATAAACTAACGCATAGGAGGTCGATATGCAAAATACCACCAAACATTCTATCCAATCCACTGAACTCTAACGTTACAATACACAGATCGCGTCCAATCCGATTCTGACACCTATCGATGCAGTCGAGTGAAATGAATTGTATAAATTTTCGCGTCCACACAGATGGAAGAGCGCAGGAGGAGAGGAGATGTCAATACAGGCTGTCAAGGGGATTTGGATGGAAACGGCTTGTATTTCATAGAAGGCTGAGATACCATGACGTGCGATCAAATCTCAATGCAAGCATGCTTGATTTCCTATGTAAATCAAGACCAAAGCAAAGTAATGCAAATCGATTTGATAAAAATATAACAATGCAGGAGGGATTAAAAATGACCATCAAGCTAGATGCATGGCGTCAAGGTGTATATCATTCAATTCAGTGTAGATGAGATTTAGGCAAAAGCAACGATCTATGTAACAACTGTTCTGAGCTGTGTTCCAATGAATACAGGAGAAATCTCATCACGTGGGGCAATGAAGAATAATATGCGCCCCTGCAAACAATTTACTTTCCCATCACAGGCAGTGGAACAATACGGCTCTGATACCAAATATTGGTATAGCAGCAGATTTACACAGTAAAACAATAGATTTCTACTTAATATTAATCATGCTAATACAGTGGCTATTATATAGCCAGGAATGTTGTTGAACAACTTCCTATAAAATAGGAAGTATACAAAACAATAACTTACCCGTACTAATATATTGTTATACATTTGTTATAACAATATAAACATACTAACCAAATATAATAAACCATGTGAATACTAATTCCTAACACTATCCAAATCCACAACCATGGATGCCTCCATATAATCAGAAAGGTTGGACACCACCATCCAATGCAAATCTATCACCAAACCAATAATGATCACCCCAGTAGAACTGTAATCAGCCAAGGAGGTTCACACAACAACAACAAGCTATAATACCTCCACCACAACAGAATTACCAGCAAGGGAAAGTAGCACAAATTCAACTTCCAGCTCAACCTATCCCAAATCCCAAAATTCAACAAACATATTCAATTAATGATGCAGGACAAGGTGATACGATACAAGTTAATTTCATTAATAACTTACATCTGAGATCTAGAAAAAGAGTGAACAATCCTCCAATAGTTATCACTAAAATACCTGAGGAAAGTGAGAGGGTGCTTGAGGAAAGTGGCAAAACTAGACATGTTCCAAAAACACGAGACACTAGGAATGACTGGGGGGAGATAAGAATGTGCATGCAGCTGATTTCTTAGAAATATTAAAGGAAATACATAATGGGGAAGAAACAACACTAGTTTAAGAGTTGAAAAAGTTGAATATTGAGGCCCCGATTTTGAGAGCAATAAGGGACATCCCAGAATCAAACCAAACTATTAGAAATCATTGCATCAAGACACCAAGAAGGAATAAGAAATACCCAAAAATAATCAAAGTAGAAGGTAATCTAGTTGACCTTGTAGCTGAAAAACTTCTTTCACCAAAATATGGGGACCCTGGGAGTCCAGTCATTAGTATTTTTGTAAATAGTTAGTCAATATGTAACATTTTGGTGGATCTTGGTGCTATCAAATACCTTAACAATAGATACATTCAATTATTTTTCCTTAACATGATTATAGCCAACCAATATTGTCCTCCAGTTAGCAGATCAATCTATTGTTGTATTACATGGAGTAATCGAGGATGTTATGGTTACGGTTGAATCCTGGGAGTATCTAGTATATTTTATGGTCTTACAACCTAATGCTCAAAAGTTGGGATACTCAGTTATCTTAGGAAGATCCTGGTTAGCTACTGTTGCTACTTATATTGACTGTAGGTTAGGGAAAATGACTATTTCAAATGGGCAAAAAATAAAGAATATTTCTCTTTATCCTCCTGCCCAACCATATGTGGATGCTTGTGAATGTGTGTGGGTGGATTTTTCTGATACTAATAACATGAGTTCTTCTTATCTGGCCACCATTTTAGTGAAAAATCATATGGAATAAATTATTGAGACATACCCAATGTTTGACAAAGATGATACTATGGCTACAGAAACTAGAAATGTGGCTACAGAAACCCAAACTATTACACCATGTTGGTCTATTAGTTGTTGTCATTGATGTCAAAGGAATTTATGGCAAAGGGAGAATGCATGATCTTGTTTCTCAAGTGTTGTTCAGAGGTTCAAGTTGACTTCATGTGGCTTCAAGAAGACAGGGTTTTGTATGGTAAGTGGAAGTGTCAATTCAGGGTGGTTTTAGGTACCTAAAATAGTGGAATAGGATGGTACAAGTTAGAAAAAGAATGGGAGAGGTGTTAAGAGAGAATATAAAGTATGCATGAGAAAAAATCAGACTCGGTTGAGCTCTAGGAGTAAGTTTTATATGTTAGCCGGAATTGGACTTGAGAACTAACAATGTTCTAGTATGCAAATGAGATGGGATAGAAAAATGTAGAACTATAATTTTCTAAAAATTATGGGATATGATAGAGGAAGGTATCCTGATACTTCATGCAAAATTTTATCAGATAATGTAATGGGAATTTTTAGATATTCAAGTTTTTATAAAACATTTATTTTGGAAAATGCATTTTGAGGCTTTTAACTTTTTATCCCTCAAAAAGCATTATACAGTCTCCTTCAAATAAATCATAGAAGGAATTTTGAAGTAAATTTACATTGAAATCATGTGTAAAACTAATTTTATCAAAAGGAGGTGTAGTTGGAAAACTATGAGCATTTTAGTGGAGTAGTTTTTCTCATTTTTGGGTTGTGCTTAGTACCTCAAGGTATGTCTGACTATGGTTTGATAATTTCTCATCTTTTGAGTGCATGAACTATCCCGAGGAATCAGTGTTGAAGTAGTTGAATTCTTGGTTTGATTATCAAAATAATTTTTAGCATATACTCATCGTAATCATATTGTCCTAAAGAGCGAATCAAGAAAACCTTGTCAAGATTATTAATGTGATCTTTATCCTGATGTTTTCCTCCTTAAGTGATTGCTATTATCCATCATTTACCTCATCTTTAGATGTTAGAATGGCTATGTTGGTCATCCATGTGAAGTTCTAGTGTAAGCCTTTGAAGATGGTGTTATGGAAAGGTTTCTTGAAGAAGTATGTGAAAGCATGCTCTTAGAGCAACTTGGTACCCAAATCGGTTCTCCCTTTGTGCTCGAGTAGCATAGATTGAACAGGATGCCTAGAGAATGATGGATCAATATTTATGTCATTTTCTATCATCATCTCTTTTTCACTCGAGCTCGAAGAGGTCAGGTAGCACCATGATGAGGGTATGACCTACCCTCCTACTTTAGGTTCTGCCTTCAGCTAGGGTGAGAGGACCCATTCTATAGTCTGTATTTGTAAGGGAAATGAATATTTCAGCAATATTTGACACTACTTTGTAAAGTAATTAAGAAACAACTTTGGGAAGACATGGTCGATTAAACAAAGTCTAACTCTCACAAGTTGTCACTTCTAGACAGTGAAGATGTCTCCTAAAACAATGCTCAGACTACTAAAGCCAATAATTAAACCTGATTGCTCTTGCATATTTTGAGTAAAGGATGGGTAAATTTAGACAATATCATTGGCATTTATGGAAAAATAGTGCAAGCAGTGGTAGAGATTTTAGGATTTATTATTTATAGATGAATTTCGTTGGGGAATTAAGCGGGATAAAGTTGATTATACCAGATCTAAAAGAACTTTTAACAAATGTTGGAAATCTACCAAGTAAAAGAGAAAAACACCTCAAATAGATCATAATGCTCCTTCAACTAGAAGATGTTCATTCATGGAAGCCCAAGAATGCACGGTTTCACACAATCTTTAAGAATTCAGACACAAAATCTCATGCTAAAGACTCAACACAATATCAATGGTTCACAGTTTATCACGCCTAAGATACACTCAAAGGATTATAAGAAACATTTAACAAAGTGGAGACATAATGACTTTAAAACAATTTATTACACAAACTAAATGAAATCTCTTCTCAATAGTTCAATTGCAGTTTCCAGGATGCTACCAGAATGATAAAGTTTTGTGTGACTTAAAGGATCTCTAAAAGAAGATTGCAATGGGAGCATGGATAACTATTTTAAAGTATTTCATCTTGACAGCAGATACAACAATGCTCATGATTAACACAATTAATTCAAAGCTCATCAAATTTATTAGCAAGGGAAAGTTAATCTACAGTCTCAATGCTTGTCAATGGTTATACACTTGCAACCATATTAACATGATTTAATTTGAAGGCTCAAAGAATATAACAGGCTCCTCAGATAGGTTCTTGGGAAAATGGTTTTTTCTTAGTTTACACCTTTCTCTTAAAGAATCTCATAAAATTTTACTCCCCTATGCGAGAGCATTCTCATTGCATTTATACAATTTCAGTGTCTCACTCATCCTTTGTTTTCCCCCCAAAAACATGAATCTTTAAAGAGAATATTCTTTTCTATTTTTTCCAAGTGGAAAATTTGTGAGTCATTCACATTTCTTACTTTCATGCAGATATGATTGGGGCACCATGTTATTTCCTCTTAACATTTGTCTTAATCATTTCTTTCTTCTTGGTGTGAGAGAAACCCCTTTTTAATAAGTCATAGGTGGTTCTATATGGCTTAATGTGATAAGAAATCCTTTTCACCTCTGAAAATCTACCTCGAGTAATGCATACCTGCATTTGTGATTCTCATAACTGAGTGTCCTTGAATGGATTATATCACATCAATCAAAGACCTTCTTTCACACAATGCCAATCTTCCTCAAATGTATTCCCTTCGTGTGAGGTGATCAAAAATCTTATTTCATCTGATGGGAGTGATTTCACTCGACTCAATCTGCCTATGCCATCCTTATTATAAACTCAAGTCTACTTTTTCACCAATATGCATTCCTTTTCCTATCTTGAAAGTGAATAATTTTTACATAGCTCTCATCAACATAATGGCAAATGTGCTTGTGGAAAATAGTTTGAAAGAGACTTCTTCTAAATATTTAAACTAAATCTTCGACCTACATGGTCCAGATGAATCCTTTGTTAGATCTTTGTTTGATATCGCATTTTCAGGGGATACTAGAGGCCCCCCTACTTATCGGAAAGTTCGGCTTGTACTCCTTAGATTTATCAAAGTCAATATTATTTTCCCATCCTTCCAATCTTATTTTCTTGAGACACTTTCGTAGACATAGGGGCGAAATCAATTCGATCACTAACATTAGATCCAACTCAAGGATGGGAACCCCTAGTGGGTGCCAAAAAAACCACACAAACAAAAAATCAAATAGACCAAGTTCCTAAAATCCATTAGGCTACAGTGTTAGGTGAAAATATGCACTAGTTCAAGAAAAAACAACTTTCTCCTAAAAACACACCACAATACCAGGGAAACTGGTCACTGTAGACCAGGAAGCAAAAAGGGAAACAAAAACACAAACAGAAAATAGAAAACAAAACAACAATATTATTCACTGTACAAGGATACATACCCTATTTGAGATCAATCAAGGAAATGTTTCAGGTTCCTGCCATTAATAGGTAATTCAAGCAAATCCCCATCTAGATATTTTAGGAAGAAATTATGCTCACCAATTCTTATATCAATAGAGTAAGGTCTCATCCATAATGCATCAAACTTTCCAAGATTTCCTTTGTCTTCATGCATGTTATCCCAAAGTAACACCAGATCTCTAATGTTGAAAGCTCTAGGGGTCACCTTTTTATCGAAAATTTCTTGATTCTCTCTCTAAACTTAAGGTGCCTTTGATAGGACTCCCTTATCTCTTCATCTAATGCCAATATTTGATTCATTCTCATCTCATATGGGTCTATCATCCCTTCTTCCCTAATTTGTTGCAAAAATTGATATGATGATAGTTGCAGATGTAAGGGAAATACAGCTTGGATTCCATATACCAGCTCAAAAGGCCTCTTTCCAGTGGCTCTTTTAGTTATAATTGTCTACCCACAAGGAAAACTTGAGTTGTTCACCCCACTTTTTTTGTTAACATCCAAAGTTCTTTTGATTATCTTGAGTCAGTTTTTGTTACTAGATTCAGCCTGACCATTCCCTTGTGGATTATAACTAGAAGCATAATTCAAGTTGATGCCATACTGCTGACACATACTTATCAAAGGTTTAGCTCTAAATCTTATAGCACTGTTAGCCACAATTTTTGTTGGCACTCCAAATCTATAGATAATGTTATTTAGGATGAATTATATCACTACTTTATGAGTTACTTTTTTAGTAGGTATGACTTCCACCCATTTAGTAAAATAGTCTGTAACTACTAAAATCCACTTATGGCCTGCACTTGAGGAATTTTCCATTTCACCTATAAAATTCATACCCCATTTTTTGAACGAAGCCTCAACAAATACTAGTTGCAAAGGAAAATCACTAGATGATTTCATTCTTCCAAAAAACCTTTGACATTTTTCACACTTTCTAACCAATAATGTTGTATCTTTAAAAATTGTAGGCCACCAATAACCTACTATTAGAATCTTATGAGAAGTTACTCTTCATGTAAAGTGACCTCCACATACCCCCCCATGAAATTCATCAATAATCTTGGGGGCTTCTTCCTCTATTATACACCTCAACAAAAATCCCTCTGGGTTTTTCTAAGCCAACCCATACTCTGTCACAACATATTTTTGGGAATTTAGTTTGAGTTTCCTTTGATTTTTATCCAAGTGACCTGGACACTCCAAATTCCTGAGGTAGAATAACATCTTTCTACCATATGGAATCTATTAGTTTATCCTGAACATTCTCATTTTCTCCTTCCACTTCATTGACTTCCATGACATGTAAATTACTTTTTGCCATTAATATTGTAAGACCCAAACCCCTTACAAATTTTGTGGTTTGTATGTCCATATTATATTCTTATAGTTTATTAACCCACTAAATAATTTTGCTTGACACTTCCATTTCTGACAAGATGTCCTTCGCCATAGTGTGGGGAACATGAGATGCAATCTTGGAGCTTAAAATGTAGGGCCTGAAGACTTAGTTTCTCTTACCAATGTAAAATCCTCCTTCTCCATGATAGTATATTTCAATTCAAACCCCTACATGGCCTTACTAAAGAAATAGATTAGTCTTTTATGACCTTCATCATCCTTCTGCAATAGGACAGAAGCAATAGTGTTCTCTGAAGCAAAAGAGAAAATTTGAATAACTTTTTTGTAATCTGGACTAGCTAGGATAGGGGAATTCTTGAGTGCTTCTTTAATCCCATCAAAAGCTTGTACAGCTTCATCTTCCCACTCAATGATCTGATCCTTTTTTAACATATTGGTGATAGGACTAGTTATTTCAGCAAAGTTCAAAATAAATCTCCTAATAAAGTTGATCTGCCCAAAGAAGGACTGAATAACTTTGTTTGAAATGGGAATGGGAACTTTGCTAATAGCTTCTACCCTTTCAGGATCAATCATGACCCCTTCCTTAGATACTATGTGCCCCAAAAATTTTGCTTTTTGGACACCGAAGTGAAACTTTTTAGGATTTAATGAAATCACATACTCTCCACACCTTATCAACATCTTTTTAATATGACTTAAGTGATCACTTATATTTTTTGAAAATACAGTCACATCATCCTGATAAAATGAAATAAAATCATTGATGTATCCTGCAAAGGCAACATCCATGGCTCTCTAAAAAGCATCCCTAGCATTCATTAAACTGAAAGGAATTTTCACATAAACATAAGTACCCCATGGAGAGTTAAAGGCAGTCTTGATTCTCTCTGTTGGGCCCCTGAAATATTGACTAAGTATAAGAAGGCACTCAGGCGTACAAGACCTAAATTGAAGAGTGGGTGTGCAAGGAGAAAGCGTGCAAGGCAAGGTTCTAGAAGGGTTTTAGAAGAACCTGTGATACACGCCAGAGGAGCAAGAGTTCAGGACTTAGCCATATTTGGCATATCGGGTTGGACACGAGAAAAGCATGACCCGAATGCGCATGCCGAATGGATAAAGTGCCAACCTAGAAACTTGAGGCCCACGAAAGGAATATACCTTGTGATAGAAGATTCTAGAAGACCATCATTGCAAGGAGTAGAGAGCTCAAGCCTGGAGGAGCATGCTCCCATGGAGGACCACATATGGATACTTGGTGATGGATCTTAAGTCGCAAGAAGGCTAACTGGCAATCCAAGAGGCCTATTTATACAAGCACCCACAGAGAAAAGATATATAGATTAATAGAGAGTGGATCTCTACAGAAATACTGCAAGGAACCTGTAGGGTTGGGTAGATGTTATATAGGGGAAGTATGTATTGAGGGGTTGGTCATGTAATTTTCCTCTTATGAATGGAAGGATATGAATCCAGTTATGATGAATGACTTTAGTCTACCATATTGTGATAGTCTGTAATGGATCTAATGCATGTAATGAGGTTATCAGATATAGTTAAATATGAATGTACTTAATTCTAACAAACATATATATCTCTATACTTCTGTTTCACAAATGTTAATGTTTAATGGAATGAATATGGATTCTTATACATTTCCTCTTTGTTGCGATCCCTATCTATAATTTGTTAAGTATCTTTCTATCTTGCATGACTGCATTCATCTAGAAGCCATTTTGAGATCTATGATTAATGTTTCATCTCCACTCATTATTTCTAAGCTCATTTCATAGATGATGTTTCCCACTTAACTCACATAAAAGAGAGACTCGGCACCCGCGCGTGCCTCGAGTGAGCACCTAGCACCTGCTGGATGATAGGCTGATGCGCATGGAATTCCCTTGTTCTTTGGTGGGTGTAAAAATGACTACATCTTGGTTCCATTGTCAGGACTCCCGTGAACTCCCTTCCCTCTAGTTTGTAAAACAAAACTAGTTACTCACGCTCAATCTTCTTCAAATTTTTCTTTACACGGATCAACTTTGGAAACCCTAGTTCACAAGAGCTCTTCTTTCTTCATATTTGTAATGTAAATAGTGAAGTTCCTGACCTTGTATTTATTATTTTTCCCTTTTTCCAACATTGAATGCTACTTCACCTACCACTGTACTTCAACACTTAATGCAACTTTTTCAAATAAGCCAGAATTTAGTGTTGTTACTCATGCGCTCAACCTTGTCGGGGAAATCCTACAATCTTCTGGCACGTAAACAATCCATCTGACAGAAGACTCTTACGCATGCATCAACAACACTGAAGGCACTTCTTCCATCCTTTCCCTGATTTTTACTCTTGCCTACCTTGTGTTGTTCTTGCGCTTCTTTTTCCTTTGTACATGGAACCAAGATGTAGTCTTCTTTTGACACCAACCATTCTTTTTCACCTTTCTCCTACGTGCTTCCTTCTATCCTCTATCTTAAGAAACACTACAATGTATTCTAAATCTGAGGGAACATGCCGCAACCTAAACAGTTGTGTGTCTGACATTGTGTCCTAGAACATGAACACCTAGCTATCATAGAGGAGGCACATGGGGAAGTGCAGGTGGAAACTATGCTAGTGACACCATTGCACGAAAGATATTGATGGCTAGACTATGGTGGGAAACTCTGTATAGAGACTGTAAGGATTATTACAAGGCATGTGACCATTGTCAGTGCATTGGCAAGCCAGGGGGAAGAGATGAGATGTGTTTACACCCTATCCCTAGTGTTGAGCCATTTGAAAAATGGGCAATAGACTTTTCAGGACCCATTGCACTAGCAACGTGTAGGACTAGGTCACACTATATCCTCACTTGCATGGATTACTTAACAAGGTGGGTAGAGGCAACACCAACTAAGGACTGCACAACAGCTACAACAAAAAGGTCTCTGTGGGAAAATATTATTACAAGGTATGGATTCCCATTGATTTTAACTAGTGATAGGGGTACACATTTCCTAAATGAGACAGTAAGGATTCTATTAGCCAAATTCATGGTGGCTCATCACAAAACTACCCCTTACCACACACAAGTAAATGGAACCGCAGAAGCCTTTAACAAAATACTAAGTCCTACCCTGACTAAAATTTGTGACATTGGTAGACACGATTTGGATGATAAGGTATCAACCGTTCTATGGGCTTATAGGAAAACTTATAAAAAATTGAATAAGGCCACACCGTTTCAGTTGGTGTTTGGCATAGAAGCTGTCCTACCAGTTGAATTCATGTTACCCTCTCTGCGTATAGCTCTCACAGGTGGATTGGCTGATGAATAAGTGTTGGAGAGATTTGACCAGTTAATGAAGCTGGATGAATGGCGATCATTGGCTAGGTGGAGCCAAAAGGCCAAAAAATCAAAACAAAAGGCATGGCATGATCGCCACATTAGAAATAAAAAGTTTGAGGTTGGACAGATGGTGTTGTTGTATGATTCAATTTTTTCACACCATTCTAGGAAGCTGAAAGTCCACTGGTTGGGGCCCTACATTATCTCATATATACTTGATTTAGGTGCATGTCAGTTAAAGGCATTGGATTGAATGAGATTACTAGGTCACTTCAATAAAAGTAGGTTGAATCCATACTATAAATAAGTCTTCTTGGTGTGTTGTAATAAGGCACTATTTCCACCTATTTTAGAATCTTCATTTAATGCATTTTTCGTTTCTTGTGTTTCCCTTTTTGTTGTTTTTTTGTTTTACGCCTTGGGTGCTGGTAACCTCTTTACTTTTTGAAGGCTATGTATGCGCACAACACCGCGCATCGTTTAAGTGTGGGGTGGTCAATGCCAATAAAAGTGTAAAGTATAGAGTAACAAAAGGTATTATGCAGAGAAATCCTAGTTGAAAGGCCCTGTAAAAAAAGTGCATGGAAGATAGAAGGAAGTGCATAGGAGAAAGGTGAAAAATAATGGTTGGTGTTAAAAGAAGACTACATCTTGGTTCCACGTACAAATGAAAAAGAATCGCGAGAACAACACGAGGTAGGCGAGAGTAAAAATCAGGGAAAGGATGGAAGAAGTGCCTTCGGTGTTGTTTATGCGCACGTAAGAGTCTTATGTTAGATGGATTTTTTGTGCACTAGAAGGTTGTAGGATTTCTCGTGCAAGGTTGAGTGCGTGAGTAACAATGTTAAAGTTTGGCTTATTTCAAAAAGATGCATTAAGTGTTAAGTACAGTGGTAGGTGAAGCAACATTCAATGCTGGAAAAAGGGAAAAATTATAAATACAAGGTCAGGCACTTCACTATTTACATTGTGAATACGAAGAAAGAAGAGCTCTTGTGAACTAGGGTTTCCAGAGTTGATCCATGTAAAGAAAATTTTGAAGAAGATTGAGAGTGAGTAACTAGTTTTGTTTTGCAAACCAGAGGGAAGGGAGTTCACAGGCATAAGAAAAAAAAATAGTGAAGGAATGCCGTCTTGTGAAAGGATTATTCCAATTAGGGTTTGACAAGCTAGGGCACAGGTTTAGAAAAGTTTCTTCACAAATTTGAGATTTGTGTTGGAGAAAGTGGAAGAGCAGAGTAACGAGAAGAGATTTTGAAGTGTTGACCTAAAAATTACGGCACCTAGGAAACCAACGGTATCACCTAAGAAGCCGAAGGGAAAAGGCAAGGGAAAACAAACAACATCGACCACCTCAAGTATGAACGAAGAGTGGTATACAGAGATACAATACCCAGATGGGGTTTTTCTTGGGAAGGAATGGGAATCCCATTTGAGAAAAATGATAGTAAGCGATTACAATCATCTCACAACCACAACAGAGAAAGAAGTGGCACTGTAGTTGGTGCACCCAACAAACAAAAGGACACTAAAAGGGTTTGCTCATTTATACTGACGAGGTAAAAGTGAAGTTGGAAAAGGAAGGATTATTGTAACTCTTTGAGTTGCCCTATTTTGGAAAACTAGAGCGTCTCTATCAGTGGTTGATGTCACACATGCATGAGGATCACTTCTACTTCACGGGGTGCAAGATATGCATAACCCCTCAACTGATTTCAAAATTCACAGGCCTCATATGTGAAGGAGAGAGCATAGATGATGACTTGAGTGATAAGGATGCCATCAAAATGACCATCGCCGCATATGCTTATAAGAAGGGATCACAATACTTTGACATTGCGGAGATACCAGACCTTATCATGAGGATGGCTACGCATCTAGTGACCAAATTAAATGACAAAGAAAGGTGGACACAGGTAAATAAGGCATGGTTGAATGTGTGTAGAAAAAAATCTAAAGGCACCATCTATAACCTATCTGCCTTCATTGTAGATGAGATAATCAGCAACGCGCAGGAAGGTGACAAGATCCTTTTTGGCAATGTCCTCTTGACAATTGTATTTTCTCAGATAGGAGTGTCTGATGTGGTGGATAAGTTCATTTGGGAGTACCCTGAGGAGGATCCCTCACCCACGAAGAGATTCATAAAATACACTTGTGAAACAATGAAAGCTTCCCACAGGGCGCACCTTGATAAGTGGTATAAGTGCTTAAGGGATGCGTTCAGGGCAGAGTGGAGGATCCCAGAATAACTACCGACACTTACAGAGGGAGAAGCTAAATTCATAGTATACCAACACTTATACATTGGCATGTTCAAGTTGGTGGATGAAACCTTGAGTCCATGGTGCAAGCTTCCATTTTCTTTCACTACTCAATACTTCCAAGAGGGAGGTCAACAGGTTTAAGGAGGAAAAGAAGCTAAGGTTTGACCTTAGAGAAGTGGATCAGGACCACAGGGAAATGCGCAGAAAATTGGTCTATCCTAAGAAGCGCACGTACGTGTAAAAGTGTGTGTCGCACAAGGTACAAATGATGAAACCTCAAACTCTGCTGATCATAGGAAGAACAACAACGTGAGTATACCTTTGCATAAGGCCAAAGATTGAGAAGGGTACATACCTAGAGAATGATGTCTCCATACTTGATGACCCCACAGGCTGCAGGAAGCCCACACCAAAGAAGAGGGACAGGGAGGAAGCAGAGAAGAAAGCACCAAGTGTACAGACCACTCAGTCTGTAGGCACGCTAGAGGCTAGCGCCAAACCTAGTACCTATGCGTGCCGAAAGAAGTCCTCAGTGAAGGAAAGGACCCCAAAAGAAGAGACACTAGAGCAGCCTCATGCTAAGGAAGAGTCGCTAGAAGGAGGAAAGGAAGAATCTCTTGTAGTGGAGTCCCCAGTAAGGAAGAAGTAGAAGGTGGACGAGGCCAACTCAGAGGAAACTGAGAGTCTGGAGTCCTGCGTAGGTGAGAAGGATGATGACGATGAACCTGAAGGAGTTCAAAGCCCTCCGTGTTCAAGGTGCATGAATTTGAGGAGGAAGAAGAAGAAGAGAAGGATGGCTATGCCTTCATCAGAAGGAAGGTTGATCAGAAAGAAGAGGATGCTCCGGAGAAGGGATTAAGTAAAGAGGTTAGCATGAAAAATTAGAGGACTCCCAGCCTCACAAAAGAGCAGGTCGACAAAGCCGTGGAGAAGGAGGTGGCTGGAATCATAGAAGCCCTGGTAGAACAGGAGGTGGAGAAAAGCGTGGAGGAGGTGTTAAAATAAATTGAAGAAGAAAGCGTTGGGAAGGAGCAAGAAAGTGTGGGGGGATGCCCCAGTCTAGCGGTGAGATTCCTGAGGGCCACGTGCTCTGATAGAAAAATCCTTGATGCAAAACAAGGACAAGTCATGGGATATATGGATGACCCAAAAAAGGTGTTGTGTGCGTGGTTCCAGAGCACGGTACCCATGGAGAAACTCCTAGCTATGACATCATTTGAGGAAGAAGGTGCATACCCTCGGACAAGGAAAATGCTCTCTTGGGAATTTGAGTCTCATATCGACGAGCTAGAATTTGAAGTATGCCAAGGGGAAATCATGCTAGTGCCAAAATCCAAGGGAACCTAACCCCTAGTGAATTCCCAGCAACTCTCAGATGAGTAGATCTATAATGCCCTCAACAAAGTCTCGGTTGAGGTGGAGGCTAGGATCTTTGGGAGGACTAACAAAGTGAAATTCCTAGAAGTGGAGCTAGAGAAGAAAGAAGAGGAGCTGGCTGAGAAAATAAAGGATTTAAAGTAAGAAGATTTGATCAGCGCTCAACTCAAACGTGAGCTAAGGGATGAAAAGACAAGGGTCCGCGAGGTGTATAAGAAAGTAGAATCAATTGCAGGTGCCATTATTTTGAAGTATCCATATCTGAAACCACCCAGGTAAAAGTATGGGTCCTCCCTGGAATGCCTAGAATACTTAACACAAGTTCTCACTATGGAAAGGCAACCCCTGGCCTTAGAATCCACAAAAGAAGTAGTGGTGTGCCTGGAAAAGGAAGACAAATTGAAGGTGGTAGCGGTCATTGCTGAATATAGTAAGGTCTTTGTATATGTCAAGATTGCTACCCAAGCTGCTAAGGCTGCATATGAAAATTGTACAGATAGGGATAGGGTGGCAAGCATCCTAGTTACCACTCACAAGTCTGAGCTCAAAGAATTTTAGGATAAAAACAAAGGGAATAGAGCGGAGAGGGATAGAATCTTAGCCGAGGTTGAAAATAAATCATAGGTCATTGAGACCTTACGGGGTTTAAACAAAAACCAGTTGATGGAGTTGTACCCTTAGATTACACGAAGAATGGATGCACTTGAAGATGTAGGAAAGCAGCCGAAAGGAGTAGTCGAGACAATGAATACCCAAGGAGATGGACTAGGTTTCGAGGAAGTGAGCACCTTAGTCGGTGACCTCTGCCAGAGGGCACAAAATGAAGTTGATGTCTGGGCTAAGTGAGAGGTAGACTTGAAGAAGGATTTCCCTCTCCTATTGCAGCAATAACTACCCTTCCATTATTTCATTCTTCCCCATTTCTTCATTCCCTTATTCTTTTTCCCAAATTCTTTCTTTCTTCTGGAATGTATTGTACTTTATTCTTTGAAGAGATGTTTCCTAGGGCAGAGAACAGGTGAAGTCTAGGGTGATGTTGGGCCCCTGAAATATTGACTAAGTACAAGAAGGCACTCGGGCACGCAAGGCCTAAATTGAAGAGTGGGAGTGCAAGGAGAAATCACGCAAGGAGAAAGTGCACAAGGAAGGGTTCTAGAAGGGTTATAGGAGAACCCTTGATACGCGCCAGAGGAGCAAGAGTTTAGGACTTAGCCATATTTGGCATATCAGGCAGGACATGAGAAAAGCGTGACCCGACTGCACATGCCGAATGGATAAAGTGCAAGTCTGGCAACTTGAGGCCCACAAAAGGAATATACCTCGTGATAGAAGATTCCAGAAGACCATCATTGCAAGGAGTGGAGAGCTTGAACCTGGAGGAGCATGCTCCCATGGAGGACCACATATGGATACTTGGCGATGGATCTAAAGTCACAAGAAGGCTAGCTGGCGATCCAAGAGGCCTATTTATACAAGCGCCCACAGAGAAAAGATATATAGATTGATAGAGAGCGGAGCTCTACAGAAATACTGCGAGGACTCTGTAGGGTTGGGTAGATGATATATAGGGAAAGGATGTATTGAGGGGCTGGTCATGAAATTTTCCTCTTATGAATGGAAGGATATGAATCCAGTTATGATGAATGAATTCAATCTACCATATTGTGATAGTTTTTAATGGATCTAATGCATGTAATGAGGTTATCAGATATAGTTGAATATGAATGTACTTGATTCTGACTTATATCTATATCTCTATGCTTATGTTTCATACATGTTAATGTTTAATGGAATGAATATGGATTCTTATACATTTCCTCTCTGTTGTGATCCCTATCTGTAATTATTTAAGTATCTTTCTATCTTGGATGACTGCATTCGTTTAGAAGCCGTTCTGAGATCTATGATGAATGTTTCATCTCCGCTCATTCTTTCTAATCTCATTTCATAGATGATGTTTCCCACTTAACTCACATAAAAGAGAGACTCGATGCCTACGCGTGCCTCAGGTGAGCACCCAACACCCGCTGGGTAATAGGCCAGTGCGCATGGGATTCCCTCATTCTTTAGTGGGTGTAAAAATGACTACACTCTCTGATTACTTCACAACAACCTAGTTGTATCCTGAAAACCCATCTAATGTGGAAACTAATTCAGATCTAGTGACTAATTGCAGCATGTTATCCATATTAGGCAATTGATAATTATCTTTAATTGAGGCCTTATTTAAGTTCCTTAAATCTACGCACAACCTTATATCTCCATTTTTCTTTATAACTGGCACCAAGTTTTCCACCCATGAATAATATATCGTTGGCTATATGATCCCTCCATCCCTTAAATTTTTCAATTCTTCTTGCATTTTGAGGGATAAAAGTGGATTAATAAGCCTTTGTTTTTGCCTAAATGGTTTAGCATTAGGCTCTAAAGGTATCTCGTGCTGGAATAGATCTTCCCTATATGTTTTCATCTCTGAATAAGACCATGCCAAATAATCTTGGTACCTTTTTAACAATTCAACATAAGATTAATTTTCCTCTTTACTAAATTTACTCCCTAACCATGCTTTCCTAGGCTTTGCTTTAGTTCCCAAATTATGATCTTCCACATCCCTTGAAGCTGAGATGTGTCTCTGGATCACCCTATCTGCATTATCAAAATTGGACTCTAAAGCCACCAAACCTCTAGGGATTGTGTTTTTCTTCAATTGGATTATGTCTTTCCCAAACAAGGTCTCCTTTTCATCACACACTATGATCATTGGTTCCCAATCTATGCATTGATTGGTAAATAATCCTTCATTCTGCAAGAATCTTTGAACCTAGGCATCATCATCAAAGACCTGCTAATGTTTTACATTATCAGGGGTGAACGGTCTTGAAAGTACTTTAATATCATAATCATAGTAAGGAGAGATAGTGCAATTTTCAAATCTAGAGCCAATCACCGCCAACCTATCTATTGTAGCATTTTGAGTTATGTCATGGTATAGTATATTGAAGGAGTCAAACATCTCAATAAAATCCCATACCACATGATTATATTGTTTCATTCTCTATTTCTTCGTAGCATATAGTTTTCTTACCTTCTTTACCACAAGTTCTTAGTCTCCTTTAACAATTACATCCTTAATACCATACTTCCGAGCAATCCTTTGGCCAAGAGAAGCTCCTCATACTCAATGATATTATTTGTACATTCAAACCTCAATTTTAAAGAAAAATTAAAGGTCTCTTGGTTCGGGGATATCAATGCAATCCCAGCTCCATTTCTGAAACTAGAGCAAGCTCCATCGAATAGTAAAGTCCAATGGGCATCAATTTTATCCAAGAACTTACTCCAATTAATAGCATGATCCTTAAAGTCTGCAAACCCCACAAAATTATTAACATCCACATCAGCATATAATACTTCATAAGAAACATTTTTAGGATCTTCAATCAGGTGTAACATCTTCTTCTCCCCATATAGCTTGAAAAGGTTCCCCTCTATAGGTATGGTGACATATGACATGTCCATCTGCACACTTCCACCGACACTGGCAACCCACCTTCTTGACAAAAGCATACCCCATTTAGCAGGGTAGTCTACAATAACAATATTGATAGTCAGATGCTTACCAAGGTAGGCCTCCAACTACACTACCAATCCCTTAACATATCCAATTACAGGTACTTCTCTTGAGTCCATAGTAGTACATCTCCCAAAGGTTGTCGTTACTTTTATATCCAGCTCATTCATCACCTCAAGTGGCATCACGTTACATGAAGCCCCCGAGTCAAACATGCAATTGTGAACAAGTATGTCTTTAATAATCAGAGTAGCATAGAAAGGATCAACATCAAGATGAGATTCAACAAGGGCAGTGGCTAAGTATACTTGAGAAGACTCTCCCATATTTTCCAATGTTTGCAGAACCTCTGATTCTTGAATAATAGGAGGAAAATCAATACTGTTGACATCTTTACCCAGGGCTACCGCCTCTTACTTAAATCCCAAGTACTCAAAGGCTCTTCTTTTGTGCTTGGGGATTCTAAGAAATTCAATAATAGGTACATGACCTTGATTTGACTCAAAATTTGGGCCATGTAATAGGGGGTATACTTGGGTAAAGCTGTACCGAGGGGTAGGGTGATTGTTTTCTCTTGGGGTATAAGGCTCTTGATGGATTGAGCAAAGTTACTGGGTTTGTTGACATTACTGGGTTTTTGACTGGAATATCTTTCTTAGGGGGTCTTTTTGGATATTGGTGAGAAGTGGATTTTTTGGTTTTGGCTGTGGCCCTCCTTCTTTGACAACTCTACTTTTGAGATTATACTCCTTTTCATAAGCAACTACTACATTCATTAATAATTGTCAATCCTCCTTAGAAGGAGTTCCCCCATCGTACTTCTTAATCATCAAATCCCTTAAGTACTATGAGTCATCATTAGGTAATTTGAAGCCCTGAACCATATCAATCTTAACATCATCAATATAAGGAAGAGGAGATTCCCAGTGGATGCAGTCCCAATAATCCTCAACAGTTTGAGCACTTATTAATTCAGTGGAGGAAACCCCACACCATGAATCATCAGGACACTCCATCATACAGACATATCCAAAAGTGGGGTCATTCTCAGGATCATTAACCCCTTCACTTGGATCACATGGAGAATGGGGTAAGAAAAATTTATCACACTAATTAATGACATGTGTTTCTTTAACCATAAATAATATTGCAGTCAATGGATCAGGGAAAATTTTATATTCTATCTGAGGTTGTTGTCTACTTCCTGACCCTGTATGTACCTTTCCTCATTCCTCATTTCTGAGTTCACCTCTTGGATGAACAGAAAATATGTTTTGGACCTGAGGTTGGTGTTGGCCCTGAGAATTCTATCCTATTCCCTTTTTTGCTGTAGCAAGTTTATAGGAAATTTCCTTGACAATTCCTGCTAGAGTATTAACCACTTATTCTTGATCAACTCCCTTGCTTATTTGAGGCTTCTCAGGATTAATTAATTTGAAACCTTCCCTCTTGGGAGATTTTCCTGGTACCTTGATGTTATTTTCTATCTAGACTGCCATGGAAAAATTTTGCATCAAAGTCCTAGGGTTTTTATCCCTCAGATAGTATGCTTTTTTTTGTCGAAAGCTCACAATACTTTATTAGGCACAATTGATCACTTGCTATGAGTATCACAGTCAGTATCTTCAGGTTTTTTTTGAATCTAGAATTAAAATCTAGGACAAGTTCATTGGTATTCTTCTTAATGTTCTCAATCTCTGAGAGAAGGAACCTTGGGTTAGTCTTATCTTCATACTACAATTTGAAGGCATTTTTCATTTCAACCCATGAGTCAATAGAATTCTCTGGAAAAAATTTGTACCAATCACGTGATAAAAAATGCACAATAATAAAACATCGAATAATAATAATATAGAAACTAAAATTCATTCGAGATGTCTTTACATAGATGGATCATACAATTTATAGTGTTTGATCTCCTACAAAGGTGGATTCAACACTCATCTTCAAACCCTATAATCTCTCTCCAAGAATCTCTCATATTTATCCCTAGGATATCTATTTCATCCCTTTATTATCTCTCACACCAAAATAGCTACGTGAGTTGTTCTCACAACTCACCCAAATACTAATACTAACTATTGCAACTATATTATTAATATGAGTTCTATAAACTCATTATTAATAATATTACAATTTATTAATAATGTCACAATATATTTGTAACATTCAATCCACTATTGTTAACATTATTAATTCCCAATATACACTCCCCTAATGTTGACATTATATAAACAACAATCACACTTCCGTCTGTAGCTTGTTGCCCATGCGTGCTCATGATCTGGATGGTTTTCTAGGTCAACCAACAACCTGAAACAAAGGATGGTTTGTATAGGACAACCAACAACCTAAAACAAAGGATGGTTTTACAGGACAACCAAAAACCTAAAAGAAAGGATGTTTTTACAGGATAACCAACAACCCAAATATGATGCTGCTATTTTTCCTTTGTGCTTTCATCTATCCACTATGTCTTTCCTTCAGGGAATATATAGGAAACATTACTCACTGAATACAAACTAAATAGAGAGAAAATTGAACATTGAGACCGTGTTTTAGTTCCCCCCCTCAATGTGAACATTTCACTTATTCAAATAGGAACTCTAAAAACATACTACACACAATCAACTACAACTCTAAAAAATAAAATAAAACTCATACACACACACACACACACTCTCTCTCTCTCTCTCACACACACACACACACACACACACACTGTCACCACAACTTCATGTGGCCCCATCATTGGTGACTGACAAGAGGTCACTAATTAACCTCCAACCTCCTGTGCCTCCGTCCTCCATCATAATGCACTCTTTACTTAATACAAGAAGTCTTCATCACTTTGTTGAGCATTTGTTTCCTCTTTATTAGAGTGGGTAGACTTCATATCCCAATCACTTTCTTCATCTCTGTTTTCAGAAATGAAGGCTTTATCCTTCAATTTACCATCAGGTAAATCTTGTGCTCTTTTCTTACAATACATAATACCATTTCCAGGAGCATTACAATAGTGGCAAAGAAGTTTTCGTGGACCTTGGGAGGTTGATTTTTGTTTAAAAGAAGGCTTGAATCTTCCTTTAGCATATGATTTGTTTCTACCATACATTACAGTTTCTTCTAGATTAATCTTCTTAGTTCTATTTTCTTCTTCTATCAGAGAAGAAATTAAATCCTCTAGACTTGGATTTATTTTGCTCAAAGTAAAGACCATATTAGAATAGCTAGGAGGCATGTTATTAAGTAATACTAGTTTTACATCATCATCTAGCACATCAACTGTGATTCCAGCTAATAGATTTGAAATAGAAAAAAACTTAATAATATGTTCCACCATACTTTCTCCTTCCTCCATTTTGATTCCAAACAACTTTTGCTTGAGTGCCACTGTTGCGCTATTTACTTGTGACCAAAATAGTTTGCTTAATGTCGTACAGATCAAATGTGATGTCTTTGTTATATTTATGTTATGCAAGTAGGTATCAGATAAACCTAGGCCACTAATTGCCATTGCTTTTCGATCCCTACTTTCCCATTTTGCTACTTCATCTACATCGTGTGGTTTCTTGATTTTTCCTTCCACAATCTCCCATAGATATTTGTTAATCAGAAACAATTGATTTCTAACCTGCCATGTATGGAAATCTTTGCCGTCAAATTTTTCAATTCGATTCAACTTGTCAATGTCGATTTAAAGAATTGGACGTCAGTTTCAATTGAAAATATGCCCGTGAGGCAGTTATTTTTTTTACAATTTTTGATGACTACAAAATGACCAATGTAAAGAGCTTGAAAAAACACACATTTTAAACAAAAAATCATCTCAATCTAAGTTACCATCTAAAAGTTATGACAACTACAAATTTTAAATCCAACATCTTTCCGGACCCCTTTACAAAAATGGAAAACAAAAATTTATACTTGTGTTTTTTTTCGCTGAATCCAAAAATGGCAAAAATCAAATAAGAAGAGTTATAACTCATGATTTCCATGATTGGATGAAACAAAATATGGTCTTTCCTGTAAATTCCTACAAAATATAAGGATCTCTAAATGGTTGTTACATCACCCAATTAGATATGAAAAAATGCAAAGACAGAAAAGGCAAGTGGATTGCTGAAAATATGTGTCTACACACAGAGTGACAACTGCTGGAATTTGTAAAGCAATGTATCTGCTCCACATCAACGACAGAGTCTCAATGATTCTAGAATTTCTAGATCGATCTGCTTCTATAGATCTGTCCACATGAATTCTATCTTGTCGATCTTCAAGATTTTTATCTGCTACTTCAATACTTTGGCATCCAGTTCATAGTTTGAACTTGACGTGAGAAGATTATTAGCTCCTTTGCACCAATACAATGCTCAAGAGCTGCTACATATTCACAGTTAAAGTATAACACATGAATTCATTCTCCCATCACAACCTAAGACCAGAGATTGCTCTGATACCACTGATAAAAACTACACAATAATAAAACACCGAATAATAATAATATAGAAACTAAAATTCATTTAGGATGTCTTTACATAGATGGAGCATATAATTTATAGTGTTTCATCTCCTACAAAGGTGGAGTTAACACTCATCTTCAAACCCTCCAATCTCTCTCCATGAATCTCTCAGATTTATCCTTAGGATATCTCTCTCATCCCTTTATTATCTCACACACCAAAATAGCTACGTGAGTTTTTCTCACAACTCACCCAAATACTAATACTAACTATTACAACTATATTATTAATATGAGTTCTATAAACTCATTATTAATAATATTCCAATTTATTAATAATGTCACAATATATTTGTAACATTACAGGCACCATCTTCCATAGTATGAATAAACAACTTCACATATACATCCTCATGCTCAATCTCAAAGTATTCCATAATATTAGTAAAGAGCTTGAGATGTTGGTCACCACTGATAGAATTATTTCCTTGAAACTTAGGTAAACTATTTCTTACTTCTTGTGGAACTGGATTAGGATAACCCACCATACCACATAAATCTATGGGTCTGAAAACATTTGCAACAAATGGGGGTCTAGGTGGAGGCTGAGCCATGTTATTCTGAGGAGGTGATCTTATAGGAGGATTGAAACATTGTGGGACAAGATTTCTTTAGGGAAAATATGTATGATCTTAAAAGTAAATATCCTTTAATGACTCAGTTTCACATAAAACCCTATTAGTTCTAATTGATAAAAGAAGAAGATGAGGAATACCTATCCCAGTCACAAATGACGGCCCCCTCATTAGTTGGAGTGTTTTAATTTACACATGGACTACTTGATTCTGAACTGTCTGAAGAGGTATGATAATCCTCTATTAATGGCTGATCACTTTCCACTACTGGCACTATTTTCTCTCCCGACCTTTGATCTCCCAAAACTCTCCAAACTTGTTTCTTATTCAGATTTGTTCTTCCGAGTTCTAGAAATAGTATTCTCGTAGGATATTTGTTAAAGAAGGACCTTCTTCCTTCCAAATTTATAGATACTAACAATAAAATTTAATTTGCAAAACTTAAGACACTGGAATTTACTAGAAATTCTAAAAAAATATGGAGTATCCACTAAGGATTGGCACCTTAGATGTATAAAACACTAAAAATGACTTGCCATTTGTAAATCAATACTCAATATCAATAAATCTCGACAAAACTTAGCATCCTTTGTTGGTATTTATCCATATCCAAACAAATCTAGTGCAAATTTCACTTGAACTATGAAAATTCATGCAAATAACTTCCGATCTTGCTCAATTTTCATTAAGCCTAACAAAGTATGATGTCTAACACATTTATTTACATCGAATCATGTTTGGAAATTTACCAGGGGTTGATATTTATTTGTTTTTTACATAAATATCGATAGCTACGGTGTCAGATAGGTGTTAGTTCCCAAATCAGTTCTCCCTTTGTGGCTGAGCAGCAACAACAGATTGAACATGATGCCTAAGAGGATGATGGATCAAGATTTATGCCATTTTGTATCTGGGGAGGGATCTCATCATCTCTCTTTTTCACTCAAGCTTGGAGAAGTTAGGAAACATCGTGCTGACGGGTATGACCTACCCTCATACTTTAGGCTCTACCTTCACCCAAGTTGAGAGGACCCATTTTGTAGTTTGTATTTGTAAGGGAAATGAATATGTCAACAATATTTGACGCCCCTTTGTAAAGTAATTGAGAAACAACCTTGGGAAGACATGGTAAATTAAAAAAATTATAATTGTCACGAGTTGTCACTTTTAGACAGTGCTGATGTCTCCTAAAACAAGGGTCAAACTACTAGAGATAACAATAAAACCTGATTACTCCTGCATATTTTGAGTAAATGTATGGGTAAATTTAGAAAATCTCCTTGGCATTTATGGACAAAAAGTGCACGTAGGGGTAGATCTTGTAGGATTTATCATTTATCGATGAGTTTGGTTGGGAAATTAAGTAGGATAAAGTTGATTATACTAGATCTCAAAGAAATTTTAACAAATGTTGGATATCTACCAAGTAAAAGATAAAAACACCTCAAATAGCTCATAATGTTCCTTCAACTAGAAGATGTTCATTCATGGAAGCATAAGAATGCACGGTTTCACACAATCTTTAAGAATTCAGACACAAACGTTCATGCTAAAGACTCAACAAAATATCAGAGGTTCATAATCTATCACGCCTAAGATACACTCAAAGGATTACAAGCAACATTTAACAAAGTTGAGACTTCAAAGGATTACAAACAACATTTAACAAAGTTGAGACATAATGACTTTAAAATTGTTTATTACAAAAATGAAATGAAAGTTCTTATCAATAGTGCAATTCCAATTTCCAGAATGCTACCAGAAATGATAAATTTCTGTGTGACTTAAAGGATCTCTAAAATAAGATTACAATGGGAGTATAAATAACTATTTTAAACTATTTCATCTTGACAACAGATACAACAATGTTCATGATTAACAGAATTAATTCAAGGCTTATCAAATTTATCAGCAAGGGAAATTTAATCTACAGTCTCAATGTTTTTCAATGGTTATACACTTGCAACCATCTTGACATGATTTAATTTGAAGGCTTAAATAAAATAACAGGCTCCTCAGATAGGTTCTTGGGAAAAATGGTTATTTCTCAGTTTACACCTTTCTCTTAAGGAATCTAAAAAAAAATTACTCCCCTATGTGATATCATTCTCATCGCATTTATACAATTTCAGTCTCTCACTCATCCTTCGTTTTCCCCCAAAAAACACAAATCTTTAAAGAGAATATTCTTTTCTATTTTTTCTAGGTGGAAAAGTTGTGATCCATTCACATTTATTACTTTCATCAAATATGATTGGGGGACCATGTTGCTTGCTCTTAGACAGTTGTCCTAATCATTTCTTTCTTCTTGGCATGAGAGAACCCCCTTTTTAATAAGTCCCACGTTGTTTGATATGGATTGATGTGATAATCAAACCTTTCCACCTCTAAAAATATACCTTGAGTAATGCATACCTATATTTGTGCTTCTCAGAACTAAGTGTCCTTGTGTGGATTATATCACATCAATCAAACACCTTTCTGTCACACAATGTAAATCTTCCTCAAATTAATTCCCTTCGTGTGAGATGAGAAAAAATCTTCTTTCATATGATGGAGAGCAAATTTCAATCGACTCAATATTTTTATGTCATCCTTACTATAAACTCGACTCTACTTTCTCATCAATATGCATTCCTTTTTCCTATCTTGAAAGTGAAGAATTTTTACATAGCTCTCGTCAACATAATGGCGAATGTGCTTCTAGTAAAAAGTTTTGAAATAGATTTCTTCAGAAGATTTAAATGAAATCTTCGACCTGTATGGTCCAGATGAAGCCTTTTTCAGAGCTTTGTTTGATATCACACTCCCAGAGGATACTAGAGGGCCCCTGACTTATCGGCAAGTTTGGCTTGCAATTTTCCCAATATTGATCAAGACCAATCATGTTTTCTCAACCTTCCAATCCATGTACTTCCATATTTTTTGGTGGGAACATCAAAAATTTCCAGAAGACTTGAAGAAATGCTGGATCAAAAGGATGCCTTTTGTGTTAGGGAAGATTGATTACCAGTGTTCCTTTTTATGCAATGAAGAATTTATGCTAAAGGATATTCCCAAGGATTCCTACATGTTGTATTAAAAATCTTACATTAATACTGTGCTTTCCGTTTCTCATAAAATGGATGAACTAGAGCAGAGAATCATTTCTCTAGAGAAAGGTCAAGCAGGACATGTGCCATCACAACCATCCACCATACTAGCATCATTTTCAAGGAAAGAAGGAGGGGGGAATCAAGCTCCCAACCCCAAATTATTATTTCAGATGGAAAAGAAGAAATGTCCTTATCTTCTCGTCACTATAAAGTGGGAATTTCTTCTACCAGGGACAATAGGGGAGGGTTCATTGTCCAGTATTCCACTCATTTAATGCATTGTGATCCTCCAATGGAGAAATAATTTTCAGAGCTCTCGAAAAATTCCTTCTCTAAGAGAGTGCCCACCCTTTACAAGGAGATGGAATGGTGATTCCAGCTTAAGATCTCTTATTCCACCATGTACCTAGGGTGCGGTTCTTACTCTTTTGGACACTCCAGATGTTCCCCCTCAGCCCATTCTTGATAATTATGTTCCTCACAAGGGGAAAAGGGAATATGGCGTTCTTCACAGGTGGCCCAGATCTTCTGGACTGGGTTTCTTCCTATCAATAGAATGTTGAGCTGGAAAAAATCATGGACAGTCCTAGAATGACCCTTGAGTCATTGATGGATATGGGCATGTCCCGAGATCTAGCGGGGGGTCCATTGTGTTTGTTCAGACGGCACAAGGATTAGATGAATTCGTGTTGAGGAAGAACAAGTTGTTAAACAAGCTTCCTCCGCTCGGAGGAAATTTCAAGGAGTAAGGGACAACTACGTGTTGTTTCTCTTCTTATGTCCTTACTTCCAAACATGTATATAACACTTCTTCATCATGGGATGGGGCCCCTATAGAACCCCATTTTTTTATTTATATCTAAAATAGTTTCTTTATCTTCATTATATGAGTCTACATTATGTTTGAAAACTTGAAGTTTTTATATTCAGATCACCCTGCACTTGTCAATATTTTATTTGCATTCTTGGGGATTTGATTGCAACTCTGTAATTCCTTTGGTTTCATCAATGGTGCGAATGATTTTTTCTTAACCCACCACCTAATTGTCTCCATTTAAAAATCCATGACTCTAAGTTTTTCCATTCCTTCAATCTACCTGCATCGCGACCCAAAACTGCATTAAATTTTGTCAAACATCGAGTCCTCTACCTATTCATTTGGTTCTCTTCGCTAGTGGTGGCCAGTTCTCATGACACGTGGAGGCCCCACATGCCTTTGGGTCTTCTCTTTCTCTTTCTTCTTCTGAACTTGCACCTAAGTGACATGTGGAAACCTATGAGCCTTTGCTCTTCCTTGGTGACTTTTCAGCCCACTTAGGCTGCCTTATTGCACCATTAGTCACGTGGTGGATCCACGCTCCTTGAGAATTTTTAATTCTTTGCACCTTTCCAAAGATTCATGATCAGGGACACGTGTGTACCTTCCGCATCTAGTCCCCACACTTAGGTAAAAATGAGCCCTATAAAATAAAAAGGAGTACCAAGAGGGAAAGGGCCATTTTTCACAAGGATTCTTAGAGGCAAAAAAACTATTATGTTCCTTGACTGAAAAATAGGAATAACGACCTAAAAATGGGATTCTCATATGGATTTATCATGATCATATCGTTTTGAACACGCACTTACATAGGAGCAAACTAGACAACATAAAATTTTCTGGAGACACTTTCATAGACATAAGGGTGAGATCAATTCGAGCACCAACACAACTATGGAAAATCAATAAAAGATGTTGTTTTTTCCATTTATCATCTAGCCTAAGGTGTCTGATATCATGTATGGAATATGTTAAAACATTTCAATGTTATACATATGGTATAAAAGGTGAAAGGACGAACTTAACCCCTTGACAATCAAATATACTTGCACAATACAAGTAAGAAATTTGCATTAAATGAAGTCTGGGAATTTTCTTAGATGTTTCAAGGTTGAAATTGGTTGAGAAAAGATTGATAATTTTTATTAAAATGGATAGAAAATTATCTCTTTCTTAGAAGATCAAAACATCATGTTACTCCTTTTTGTCACTCAAAAGAGACTGTCACAGTCCTGTTGCTTGATATTTGTACCTACATTTCTTCATTTGGGAGCAATTTTAAAGGTTTCAAGCTTGATTTATATGTGAATTAGAATGGATAATGATAGTGTGAAGACTTAATAAAAGGAAGGATCAAAATTCATCCAAATTTGAGCAAGTTAAGAATTTTTTTCTCTTCTCAGGCCCTCACAGTCCCTTCAAACACTGGAACTACGGTTTTTCTTATTTCTCGATTTTCCACCAATGAAAAATATTTATTTTTGGAAGAAATATATGTGGGAACACACTTAAATTTTTTGAAAGTGGTTTGAGACCATTCCATTCATCACAGAAGAAGAAATCCCTAACAATTTTTATGGAAACCATGGTAGACAGTGATGTTTGGGTTTTTGCTCTTTTAAACTAATTCTTTGATGAATTTGATTCATTATTCTTGCTGAGAAAGGATGTAGAAAGGTTTTTTAAATGCTAGAACATGAAAATATGTTTGAACATGTCTCTATTTTCTCATGCTCAATAACACAAGCCTATAAAAAAATACTTGTGCAAAGAAGTGTGAAGCTCACTGCTTTCTCTTTTTCATCAAAATTTGTTATTGCTTTTAGTTCTTAAAGTGGTTAATGGGGTGGATCACAGTTGCAATTAAATTGTATACCATGAACATGCTCTGCAAACTTGAATGAGAAGAATTTTTGAAAGGAATAGTTGGCAGAATATTCTTATTCTGATAAGACTCATAACTATGTAAAAATATTTGATTGCTAAGTTGTGCCAATCATGCTTGAAGGATATTGTAAGGTGAATGAAAGTATTTGCAATGATTTTAGAGCTTTCCATAGTATTAATTTATCATAACTTTCACAATTTAACAGTTAAAATTTATTGTGCAAGGTGTTAAGTACTTTCATATTTAGTCTCCAAAGGCAGTTAACAAGATGGTTCTTGGAGAAGACAAAGAGTTGCATAACCTCATAATCTTCCTCTTCAAGCTTGAAGGTAAGGTTTCTTCTACAGTCATTAAGAATATGTACATTCACAAGAATTTCAGAAGACAAACAGTTGAAGATGAGAAGTCTGACTTTAAGGTTC
>CM034155.1:266045100-266124407 GCA_019776745.2 Taxus chinensis
GGCAAGTCAATGGCATGTAGAAAAGGAAAAAGTATAGTGCGCAAGTGATTCCAAAGGAATAGCATCTTTGGAGGTGGAAGAGAGGACACAGATTTCCCAACACATGTTACACTTGTGGGGAGATAGGGCAATAACCATTATGAGTTTCCTTGCATGCCCAGAGTGATGGTAAGAGAAGTGCACACATTGCGTTAGGGAGGAGGAAGATAACATGTCAAGCCACGAGGAATAAAGAGATGGGAGAGAAGTGTGATGTGTTAAGCACGTATTGTTCGAAACCATACAAAGAAGAAGTTGGTCCTAAAATAAGAAAGTTTGTTTAGAATGACATTAAGTCCTATGGTAGGTATATATGATGATGATAGAGAATTGAAGAACCGATAATTTGGTTGCATAAGAAGTGGTTGGTAAATTACGGTTGAAGATAAGTGAGCATACAAATCCATACAAGGTTTCATAGTTGTAAAAGGGACACTAGCTATTGGTGGAGGAACAATGCCTAACCAAATTCCTAATTGAAAGATATGACGATGAATTATTGTGTGACAACCATGCCCATAGATGTTTTGTCATGTGTTGTTGGGAAGACCATGGAAGTTTAATTGGAGTGTATAGTATGATGGTTACACAAACTTACAAGGTGTGGAAGGATGGAAAAGATGTATACTCTGAACCCACGATGGGAGAGAAGTGAAAGTAGGCAAGTCAATTGTTTTGTTAAGAAATTCCAATGTGAGGTGATGCATAATAATGCATGTTTTTTGCTTACAGTGCATACCACACAAAGATAAGGTATGACAGAAGTGGTTAAGATTGAAGAAACAATGTAGTGAGAGTTGAAATATGTGTTGGGTAAGTTTGTGGAGATTGTGTCAAGTGAGTAATCGAAAGGGTTACATCTTGTGAGGGATATTAGTCAATACATGGATTTAATTCCAAGATAGATTTTCTCGAACAGAGAAAATTATAGGAGGACACCATAGGATAATATGAAGATACAAAGTTAAGTGCAAGGAGTGTTGGATAGAGGACTCATCAGATAGGGTATGATCCCATGCATAGAGTCGGTCGTTTTAGCACTAAAGATGGGTGGTGAGTAGCATATGTGGTACTCATTCCAAATCCATTGATAATATCACCATCAAGTAAAGGTTTATCTTTTGTGTATGGATGATATTATGGACTGATTAAGTGAAGCAGAGTATTTCATTAAGGTTGATATGAAGAATGGACACCATCATATTCACATAAGAGAAGGAGATGAATGGAAGTCAAAATTTACAACTAAAGACGAATTACCTGAGTAGTTTGTGATGCTATTTGAATTAAGAAACACATCAATTACTTTGATGAGATTGATGAATGAAATCCTGAAACCATTTTTAGGTAAGTTTTTTGTTTTATGCTTGGATATATTTTGATTTTCAGCATGATTCATAAGGAGCATTACTACATATCAGTTGAGTTTTGCATAGATTATGTGAGGAGAAATTATTGATAAAATTAAGGAAATGTAGTTTTATACAAGAGGAGCTAGTGTATTCGTGGATTTTGATTTCCCATGAAGGAATAAAGATGGACCTAAAGAAGGTTAGCATGATAGTCGAGTGGCTATCACCAAGGATAGCATTTGAAGCATGTATTGTTCATGGGTTGGTTTATTTTTACCGCAAGTAAATCAAGAACTATAGTGGTGTGTGTGCCCCTGTCACAGAGGCTATATGAGGGGATGGTAAGAACTTCATCTATAACACAGGTATAAAGAAGAATTTTAAAGAGTTATAGAGGAGGGTGACTAAATACATGGTGTTAACATTTTTGGATTTTGTAAAGGTATTTCAATTCAATTGTGATGCTAGTGGTATGGCAATTTTTGCAGTATTAAGTCAAGAAGGAAGGCCTATGGCATATTTTAGTGAAAGTTTGATTGATGTAATGAGGAATTATAGTGTCATTGTGCAAGCATTGAAAAAGTGGGGATATTAATTTTTGTTGAACGAGTTTTTGTTGTTTGTAGACCACGAGGCACTGCATTATATCAACAATCAAGTGAAATTATATCTAACGCATTATAGTATTTTGTTGATGGAGAGAAGTTGTGGTTTTTAAATCCATTAAGGAGCTTTGTGCATAAGATAAATAATTCAAAGAGGTATGTGAAGTCGTGAAATACCCACAAGTATTAATAGTAAACCTTAGTTAGACTACTTTGTGCAAGGACTATTGTTCAGATGTATGTAGTTATGCATCCCAAAAGGACCAATGAGAGATAATTTGATGAGAGAGAAAAATAGTAGTAGATTGGTAGGGCACTTTGTCTTAAATAAAAACTTGTAACAAGGGGAAAGTTACTTTTGGCCATGGATGAACATGTATATGTGAAAGTTTGTAAAAAAATGCCAATTTTGTAAGTTTTCTAAAGGGAGATATCAGAACACTAAGTTGTATCAACCTTTTCCTACTCTAGAGATACCTTTGGGAGATATTAAGTATGGATTTTCTTTTGGGTTTACCTAGGACGCAGAGGGTTGTTGATTACATTTTTGTAGTGGTGGATGGGATTTCAAAGATGTCACATTTCATTTCTTTCCAAAAGAGTAGTGATGTAACACATATTTTGTATCTCTTCTTCAAGGAGATTGTAAGGTTACATGGATTGTTGCACAATATTGTATTTGACAAGGATACAAAATTTTTTGATCGTTTTTGTGAACTTTGTTGAAGAACTTAGATATGAAGTTGCAATTCAATTCCACATACCATTCTCAAATTGATGGGAAAACTGAAATTGTAAAACACAATCCTGAGATATTTTCTCATATGTTTGGTCATAGATGAGCCAAGAATATGAGACTTGGCTCTATTGCAAGCATATTTTTTTTGTAATTATTCATTGAATAGAAGTACTGGGAAGACACCATTTCAACTTGTATGTGGAAAGATCCTAAGGGTTACAGATTTGAGAGAATTTTTTATTAGATAAGGTAAAAATAGGGATCGGCTTCCAGGGTCCTTACACAGGAGGATATAATAATAAAGAGCATAAACAACCAGCCAAAACAAAGACAGAAAGGTCCAAAAGGAGTTTAAAAAAACTTAATTCTTACAATGAAAAAACTAGACCGTGAACAAAAAACAGAGGCACAAAACAAAACAGCCAAGAAAAACCAAGCTATGACAGTTCACCATAAAACCGCAAACAGTCTGAGACTAGAAGATCATTTAACTTTTGGGGGAAGCTTCCCTGTTGTCAACAGGACTTTCTTTGTTGAGCTTCTCCCCTTTTCTCATCTCAGTCATATCCTCTTCAAAATCTTCCTCAGATCTACTGATACACAAATTGAACTTTCTCTTTTTCATGCCTTCCTCCATCACATCCAGCCTGTCGCTCAAATCTTTGACCTGTTTCTCCAACTCGATAATCTTCTGCTTGGAGTTCACCTAGGCAGAACAAATTTATTTGGAAGCCCGAATGACTTCCGTCATAGTTTCCCAATAGCCCGCATTTGTCTCCTCCATAGCCTGTAATACCCTATCTAAATACTGAACCTTGTTCATAAACCCCACAAGATCCCTATCACCACCGTCGATACCCTTGTTTCTGTAAGTACTAGCTTTGCCTCTGCCCTCCACCCCTTTATCCAGCACGTCGTTCTCCTCAGCATTCTTGTACACAGACATTTTTCCGGCCCTCGTCTTGGTAAGGCACTCTGCCAGGGTGATGTCTTCCTCCTCTTCCATGTCTTTCAGGGATTTGGTCAGGATGGGTTTCCTATTCTCATACATCAGAATAATGAGCCCTTCATGGAGAGGCATCTCCACCTTGTCATTCTGGAAAGCCCTCAAAGAAGTAGTCAGCGACATAAAAAGGAAAACCGGAATGCTCACTATGGTTTTATGTCTAACCATGTTAAGGAAAGACAGATGGTGCGTGTAAATTTTACGGTATTTGCCCTCCAAAGTAATATACTTCATAATTCGGAGACACACCTCCTTCCAAATGCCCGGAATACATGATCTAGCAATGCCATCAGTGAAAAAAAGACACCTTTCCTTACCCACAAAAAACGTCTCAATTTCGTGCTCCCTGCGGGTTCTGTCTTTAAAAATCTTGAGCCCTTCCATCTGCATCTTCGTAGCTTGTGCAATGGTGCTCTTAATGACTTCAATTTCCATGCCTCTGACCGTAAAATTGCCCTCATTCCAAGCCATACCAAAATATTTCGACAACGAAGGATCGTAGCCATGTAATTTAGAGATAAAATTGCGAAAACCACCAATCCTGAGCTTTTTCCACAAAGGCCGATTGAAAGCCTTGATACCCTGACTCGCCGGCTCGACCCTGATTCTGTTGCCACCCATGTTTGCAATGCAAAACCTATCACACCCGTACACACCTCTAATGCTCAAAAACGTTATAGAAAAATCGAGGCATAAATTGAAATTGCTCCCCTTAAGTAAACTGTCTTGGCTCAAGTGACACCAATGGTTCACTCATGCTAGAATCATCAATTTAATTGTTGAGGGCAAGTCATCACCTTTACTCCAGGTTTTTTAATCATGGCATTGTACACCGAAATTGGCCAACTTATCCGCACACGTATTACCTTGGCACAGTGTATGATTAATTGAAACCTTGTCAAAAAAATTTAAAATTTCCATGACGTCAAAAAGAACATTTCTTAAGGTCCAATTAATAGTGTTATTATTGTTAAGAGAATTAAAAATAATGAGGAAATCCCCCTCAATCTAGAGATTTTTGATCCCTCTATCCTTAGCCAAGTTGACACCCCACAAAAGAGCTCTGGCCTTCGAGATATTGTTAGTTTGTCTCCCTAACGGACCAGCATAGGCATATAGCCAATCACCATCACTGCTTCTAATGATACCCCCCCAACAGGACCCAGATTCCCTTTTGACGCACCATCGAAATTTAGCTTAAACACATTGTTCTTTGGTCTGATCCATCTGGTGTGAATTCTTGGCCTTCTGAACTCCACTGGACTGAGGGCGAGACTTTTAAGAACTTCTTCCTCCCATCTAAGACAAGGTTTTTTAGCCTTACCTTTAAACAATTTAGTATTTTCTTTGATGGCTGCTATGACTCTGCTTCTAACCTTCTTGAGATTAGTCTTTTGGTCTCGAAAGATACAGTCATTCCTAGTTTTCCATAATCCCCAAAAGAGATAAGGAAGGGAAATTTTCCAGGCCATCATCGAAATGAGGAACTTGAAAGGACTCTCCCATTGTATGCTAAAATCCTCAATAGTCTTCGGCATGGTCCATTGAAATTTGAACAGTTCCTGGATATTCATAAAAACCTTTTGAGAGAAGTGACAATGAAGGAGAAGATGATTGACATTTTCCTCCTCTTTCTTGCAAAGCGAACATCTGTTGGGGAAGGTCATACCATGTTTCCTGAGATTATCCACCGTAAGGATCCTATTTTGGACCGCCAACCAAAAAAAGATATTCACTTTAGGAATAAGATCCTTCACCCAGAGTCTACCCCATTACTCTTTTTGAATAGAATCTTTAAAATTCAGCCTATAGGTTGATTTAACAGAATAATTCCCAGATTCTTCCTCTTTCCATATAATGGAGTCTTCCTTGTTTTCTAAATTGGGTATGTATAAATTCCTTAATTTGTTGTTAAGATCCCAAAAAGGATGGCGGTCCACATTAAAATTCGGAGGGGGAACAATGGCCTCCCAGCTGATGGCATCCCCCCTGAATCCAATATTCCCATATCCAAATTTGTCCCCTATCTTCGTAGTGTTGGGTTAACATTTTCCAAGGCTCCATGCTAGCCAGAGGTTTATCTTCAAGCTAACTGTCATTCCAAAAACTAATTATGTTGCCTTTGCAAATCTCCCAGATCGAACCCTTAGTCAGTATGTCCTTAGAAGCCACAAAGGAATTCTAGAATAAGGATCCTCTAGGCAAATCATTTTGATTGAAAAAGGAGTCCATTTTGCCTATATTCCACAAGTATTTCTTCTTGATGATGACCACTCATAGACCCTCTTCTCTAACAACCTTCCAATCAGCTTTAGCTATCAATGGCTCATTCATGAGTTTAATGTTTTTCAGTCCTAAGCCACCACATAATTTGGGTTTAGTAAATTTTTCCCAAGCCATAAGCGGAAACTTGAACTTATCCTCTTCTCCCGACCATAAGAATCTTTTTTGATTTTTTTCCAAAGACCCAATGATTTTGGAAGGTAGCTTAAAGAGGGACATGACATAAATAGCAATTCCTTGAAGGGAACTTTGAAGCAATTGAATCTTACCTTCATGAAAGAGAAGGATACCCTTCCAAGTAGACAATTTTTTGCTCACTCTCTCCAATAGGTTATTCCAAATAGAGACATCAGGTTTTTTATGGATAAGGGGCATTCCTAAATAGGAGTCAGGAAATTACTTAATCCGACACCCCAGAATGCAAGCTAATCTGACTTGGATCAGATCCTCCACATTAATGAAAAAAACAACACTTTTATGGAAATTAACCAATTGTCCCAAGACCAATTCATAGTCATTTAGAACAATTTTAAAGTTAGAGACTTCCTAGCGAGATGTTTTACCCAGCAGGAAATTATCATCAACAAATTGATTAAGACAAATAGGTGGAAGGCCATTAGAGATTTTAATAACCTAAATACTGTTGAGAGATATAGCCTGGTGAAAAAGCCTACTTAAAGATTCAGCAACAATAATATAAAGGAAGGGAGAGAGAGGGTCTCCTAGTCTCAAACAGATTTGAGAGACTTACTATACAATGAAGAAAGGATCTGAAGTAGGGGGCTTTGCAAAGCATACGAAGTGCACCAGCAAGTGTGTAATTAGTTAGAAAAGATGAATGAACAGTACAAATATCTTGAAGATGAGAACATGAGATAAGTCTAATATCAAATTGGGGATATGGTCTTAGCACATTTATGGAAGGAGAGGTTTCTTAAGGGGAAATAAAATAAGCTTAAGTGGAAGAGGATAGGACCATGTGGAATCATAAGGGAATTATCTAAGAATGCGTATGAAATTGAATTGCATGTAGGAATCGATATATCTAATATATAAATTTTTGGAGGATTTATATACATATTGTGTAGGTTAAGAAGTGTTGAAGAGTCAAAATTATAAGATGGCAGATTAGATTGGAGATTAAATATGAAGAAGAAATTACACGATGAAGTAGAAAGAGTGATAGACGCCATGGTCAAGAAAATGCGCATAAAATAGTATAAGGAGTATCTAGTCAACTTGAAATGAAAGGATGTTGAGGACATTATTTGGATGAGTGCTATTGATGAATCTCAACATTCAATTGTAGAAGACCATCTTCCTAGAGCAAGAGCTCAAGTTTTCACAATTACCTAAGGTGTATAATATTGGAGCATCTATATTCATACGAAATATTAGATCAACAAAAATAGTCTTAAATAGTTGGATTTAGTTTGTGTTCAATTTTATTTTAGTTATATGTTGTGGTGGAGGCTGTAGAGTTAGATTTTATTTGAATTTTGTTTTGTATTGTGTAAAGTTGGACGAGTTTTGCGGAACTTTGTAAGTTGATTGTGCAATATTTTTTATTGCATGATAGCTTAGCACAACTATGCTAATGTGTAATTCTATTATGCAAATACTTTTTGCAAGATACATAAACCATTTAAGTTACATAAGCCTAGAGTAGTTTTTCAAGCATACACAAATAATCATGTAAGCCTATGGAAGCTACAGATTACTAAGAACCTATTTTAAAATCCACAAAGTAATGCTAAAGCCATGTAACACTACGTTTATGATTTAAAGATGTGAAGTACTACTTGAAGCCACAAAACACTACAAGGATGTTTGAAGTTACAAATCGTTGATAATTGAATGTTTAAAGAATCAAGTTTTGAGAAGGTTGGTTGATTGCGTATTTTATCTATCTATGGGTCATTGAGGACATTGTATTTGATTTTCATAAGTTCTGGTGTTTTAGTGTATTACATTAGGTGGATTTTATCCTATATAAATGAATCCCAATTGTTATCATGCAAATGTGCTACAAGGAAATCGACAATTTCTGAGCATGACAACGATACCCCTATGCCAGAACTTTCATGTTTTACCCTTTCGAGGCACCCAAGGTCTACCCAGTCAGTCCAGTGTCCTCCTAGTGGATGTTAACTCAATCCCCTAGGTGAATTAGGAGAGTCAAGTCAACCCCCTAGGTGATTTTAGGAGATCGTAAAAAATGCTATTTTTGGGTAGTGCTGGAAAGGGGTTATTGTTGGCCTTCCCGCGACCGATGCAACCCCCTAGAGCGGAACGGAGAAGTCAAAATCAACATGGAGGTGAATTGAAGCTCTAGTAACATCATGGACCCCCACCATTAGATTTAGAAGGCCATTTTCAGTCAGAATCATATAAACATTTGCCAAAAAAATCCATCGGGAGCTCAAGTTATCAGCATTTCAAGTCGACCTTTATGAAGGCTTCAGCAGTTAGTCAAATTTGAAAGAGAACATGTGTCAGCTCCAGAAGCCTAGCGCAATTGTATGTCTCTTTAATCCCTCAAGCCAAGGGACATGAGGGACATGAAAATGCACCCAACCACAAGAAGCCTTCAGGTCATCCATGTGACCCTCTCCAATGTAATTTTCCAGCCCCTAGGAGCTAGTGAAGCCAAATGGACAGCCGTCAAATCTCCGCCAAGTGTCGTCGCGAGGCGTGTCATGCAAATTGATGACCTACATGTCCCTTAATGCTTGAGGGACATAGGGGACATGAAAATGTGCCCAGCCCAAGGAATGCCTCTTGGTTCCTCATACAACCATTTTTCAGCCCCCAGGTGCTTCTAGCAAGCTTTTTGGCCAAAACACTCCATCGTCGGATCTCTGCCAAGTGTCGCATGGAGGCACGACATAAAAATTGATGTCCCTTTCGTTCCTTAATGCTTAAGGGACATAAAATTGTGCCCCACCCTTGGCATGAAAATTTGAAACGCTTTAAATTTGGGACTTAGTCGTTATTTCCCGTTGGTTCTTACTCCCAGCATCACACTATCATAATTTGCTCATACCTGCACACAATTCACCATTGCTGCTCTAAACCACCTCCGCCATGGAAAACAAACCTTCCATTCCATGAAGATACATAGGTCCCAGAGGTAATATTGATCAAGAGAGTCAAAGGATTGAAGAACAGAAGGAGAAGAACAAAGAAATTCACCCAAAAACCTCCATTGCTGTGAGATGAAGTTCTGGACATACCTTGCAAACCGGTGCACAAAATGAAGACTCATTTGCTGTTATGTTCTTCATTCTCGAAGGCCATGAAAACCTCACTTACAAATCTCCCTTTCACTGTACAAATTGCTCGTAGCGAAGAAAGCTTACTCTCGGCTCAACAAAGACAAAAACTTGATTCCTCATCAAACCGGCAGTCGATTCGAAGAGAAATTTCACCGGATGAACAAGAAGCAAAAAACCACAACAAAAATGTGATTTTTATCACGAACAAAGAAGAAAACCACACCTGCAACTTTCAAGCTCCGTTAATGGCTGCCATGTCCAGAGCTGCCACCAAGTTGAAAAATTAAATTTTTAAAATCTCCCAAACCATTTAATCGGGTAAGTCTAAAATTTCAGAGGGGCGATATGGGGAGAAAACCCATATCAGAAAACTTCATTCCACCGTGATCCAACATCCAAAATCCCGCTTTCTAAAAATAGAAAATCTTTTACATAAGGGGCTTCTATTTTGGGAAAGTCACTAACTGAAGAGATTGCGAAGGAGGTGGTGAACATAGAAGAGGTATCACAGTCGAAATTCATCGAAATGGTCATCTTATTCTAGAATTGACGCTTGCTAAAAATAGTAAGTGACCTCACGAGCACCTTATAAAAATAGCAACCTGGTCCAGAAGGTGAGGGGAGCACATGTAGAAGAAAGACTTTGAGTTGCCACATCCAGTCAAGGTTCGAAAAAGTCAAATTTTCAGGCTTACTAAAAATAGTAAGTTACTTTTTCAGAACATACTAAAAATAGTAAGTCATTCCAGAGGGTGAATTTTACAAAAGGAAGCATTCTGAGAGTTGAATATTCAAAGTGGCAGTGGCGGTTGGAGTTCGAAGAAAAACTTTCACACTTACTAAAAATAGTAAGTTGTTCCATTCAAGAATGTTGATGAACCATTCATCGTCAGAATGTTCATAAGTACCTAGCACCTATACGAACAAATGTATCATTTTGTAGGACATATGTCAGCAGAATACGACAATGTTGCAAGGGGTCATCGCAGGAGAGTTTTCATCCTTGGCTTCCTTGAAGTGGATCTCCATGAGCAACATCCATGGTCACCATTGGGATAACTCAACAGTTTTTCTAAACACTCAATTTGTGGTGTCTGTAGGTCATCAAAAGGTAATTTCTCATCAGCAGTAACTTGTTTGCAGCATGAGTGAATCATTCGCAACAAATAACTCAAGGGAGTAGATATCTTCTCATCGGCACGGGATAGAGAATAATTCAGCATCAAGTGCAAATCTTAAGGAGTTTTTCAGGAGGCAAAGGATTTGGAGATTCAGAGTTTCATCTCCTTGGAGCTTTCCAATAATCTAGATCAGCAGACTTCATCAAGAGCAACATCCTTATTTTCCTTCTCTCTCTTCCTCCCCCACTTTCTCTCTCCTCTGTGTTCTAATTATTAGTTAGGGTTGCACTTTTTCATAATGCCTTTATTTTCAATGTAATAAGTCACCCTTAAGTTATAAAAGGGGACTTAAAGTTTTCCTAAGAATATGAAAAGTTTCAAGGCATATGAAGGGTCAATGGGGGATAGGCGAAGAGACTTCAGAAATTCTATATATTGTAATGAGCTCTTCATTCAAAGGGGTTCTTATTATGAAATTCTTCTAGCTGGTTGTATTCTTGTAAGTTCATGAGAAAGATTTTTCTTACTTATGAGTGAAAAGAGTTAGCCATTATTCCCCTATCCTCAATGTCTTCCATTCTCATACTATGTACAATTTCTACTTGAGCATCAATACAAGGAGTTTATAGCCTTTTTTTACTAAGGGGTTTACTGATACTTTGTGTTCATTAAATTCTAAGTGGTCTTATTGTTGTTTACAGTATTGTTTCTTCCCAATTTTAGTGCGTGTGATGAAAGTTCTAACTGATGTATGCAAGACTCTGATTTTCTACTTGCAACATTAGTTCCTCTTGTCTAATATTCTCACTCCCTTTCTCGCTCTCTTGACAAATTCCTCTCTAGAAAGAAATTGCTAGCTTTGTCGCAGGGTCAGTGGAGTTCCCTTGTTGGATCCCCGGCCGCAAGGCCACTAGGAAAATCCATCTCTAATCATGCATGCATATACAGAAGTTGCACCGGTTAAGTAGAGGGACTTAGATTCCCAGAGCGTTGGCAAGAAACCCACCAATTTGTCCCCCAACAAATTTTCTTGCCAACACCAATTGAATTAGGCGAGTAGCTTAATTAGAAGTGTTATCTCACTTCTATCTCATAGTCTAGTAGAGTGTGGATGTGAGCTTAAGGCTTGAAGTTGAGTATGAGGCTCCTTATGTTATCTGACATGACACAAGAAGAGAATGGTTATATAATGTATTTACTATATCATTAGTGATTGGTATGAGATTTCTATTCTTTCGAGTATATAAATTGAAATCTTGTTTATGTTAAATGTTTTAAATTTGTGTTCATTCAATCTTATCGATTGTGCGTAGTTTTTTTAATTTAGTTTATTTTTCCATGCGTATTCTAATGGATGTTTGGTGAAAAGATACTATTAATTTGGATCTCTATCCACATACATCATTTCTATTAAAGGAAAGAACATTTTCCATAAAGAAAATCACTCACTTCATATGTTATGTCTAACAATATCAAGTGGTCAAGACTCTTCAATCCATGTATCTTTGCTAAAAATGAGCTTCACTTTGTCATAGTTGATGTTTAATGTGTCAAAAGAAATAGGTCAATAACCCCATTTGGTTGTGTAGAGACCCCAAATTTCCTTGGACAACAACTTATTGACTCTCATATACGATTTTAAATTCCATGAGGACTCACCAAGAGAGTTGTAGAATTCAACATTTGCGTAATTAAAGTTTTTGAATCCCCTAAAAGCATGCCCACTATAACGGGAAGCATTTTTGGACTGGGGATTTTTCGATTTATAATTAAAAGTGATAGGATCCATGGAGTGGGGATGAAGTCTAGGGTATTGTAGACACTAAAATTTGGTAAAATTTCCTTGCATAATGCCAAGTTTGACCATGTTCTCTTTCTAATACAAAAGATCGCATTCAGTATCCAATCTCTTCATCTTTATAGCTCTTCTAGAACTTTATTTTCTTTACACTCTTCTCTGTCGTAAATTCTTATAATATTACTTGATCAAAGTAACATTAATCAAATGATATTTATGATACAACTTTCATTTTTGAGTTTCATCTCTTTGATTCAAGAACATATGGAAGGGTCTGAATGTAAGGTTTTGTCTTAGAAAATATGTATGATCCCACCCCTTCACATTCACCGACTCTAATTTCAATTTAAAATTCTTCCTTAGATAATTTATCTTCCTAAGGTAGGTGTAATCTTTATATCAGGTACTTGCTCTACAGGTTCTGGCACCTTTTTATCTTCACAAGATGGTCTAGTCAAGTTGGGGGTGATCCGAACACCTCCGAATGACACTTTGGGGCCATATATGTTTTGTTTCAGGATGGAGATGTCATCAAAAGCCAAATCTGATTGCATATTTGTGTTCCTCTCTAAAAATCATGCAATTTTAAAACAAATGGCACCCGATTTTGAGTTCATATGAAAAATTTATGGCCTCTAGAAGGTAGTGGACTTTGTATGATGACAGAACTGCCCCCCAGTGTAAGGTGGCAATTTTGTAACTATCAATCTGCATAGGGTGGCATATTTTCTAACTTCTGGTTTGCATGGTGGTGGTTTTGTAACCGTTGGTCTGTGTAAAGTGGTGGTTTTGTAAATAATGGTCTAGAAACGTGGGAATCTCAATAGTTGCAAATGTTTGGGCTTCTAGGTGGTTCATTTTAGCTTTTCACGCCTTCCTGAGTTGAGCATCTATAAATACAAGCATGGTTAGGGGTTCAAGGAAGTGTTTTGGGTGAAATGAAAATGTGAGAAAAGTTATAGAGTTGTTTTTCTTCTCTTATTTGTTCATGGTGAAGAGTTCTTGTTGATTGAGAGATTGTGAACAAGTAGATACAATTAGTAGGAGTGTTCTTCTTCCTTGAAGGCCAAATTGGCAGTGAGTTGTATGATTTTGAGATTACATAGTGAAGGGGAGCTAATTTTCTCACCCACTAGAGTTTTTCCCACATTGAGTTTCTCTAGGATAAATTTTGTCTCGATTCTTGTCTCTTCTCTTTCAATTTATAGTATAATTGTGGTTAATATTACACGTTAACTGGTTTTATAAAGTAACTCTTGTATATTTCATTCATATTCACGAGCATAACGGTCTGTGAATTGCTTAAGTTATGTAGTTTACGGATCTAATTGGTATCAGAGTAGTTAAGATTTCAATCTTTTGTGTGGTTTAACTTGTGTTGAGATTACAGTTAGATGCCCCTTACCTGAAAGGGAAAAGAAAGTGGTGAAGGTAGCCTGATTCCCTTTGAAGCAGAGATTTCTACAAGAAAGTGGAAGCAAGGAATTTGTGATATGGCTCGAAGAGAAGATGCAGATGATAGTGGTGAAGAACGTTTTTGTAAGTTGGAGGAAAATGTGGAAAATCTATCCAAGGATGTGGGTAGAATTTCCTTGTCCATTGGGAAATTGGAGTCCATCATGGGACTACTCATGTAGAAAAATGGTGTTCCAAATGAGACACTGGAAGGCCATGAAGAAGAGGTTTGTGAAGAAGAACCATCCCATGCCATTCACATACCTCCTTCATTCAAAGCAGAGGCCAAGATTGAAATCCAACCTTATGATGGAGACGTGAATGTTGAGAAGCTAGACCATTGGCTAGCTCAACTGGAGGTATATTTCAGTTTGCATCGAATTAATGAAAGTCGACATATTTCCTTTGCTTGGTTAAAATTGACCAATCATGCTTTAACTGGGTTTGAAATTTATGTTCATTATTTGGTTATTAAGAAGCGTCCTCCTATTACTAAGTGGGATGAATTTAAAAAGATAATCAAAAATCAATTCTATCCTATTTGTTATGAGGAAAAGAGGTCCATATATTGGCAGTATCTCAGGCTAGAAGAAAGGCTAGATTGTGCAAGAGTACACTAGTGAGTTCCGGAAGAAAGCTATTAAAATGGGAAAGGATATAGCGGATTGGGACTTGTTGATGAAATATGTTGGTGGACTCCATAGCCACTTAAGGAGACCCATCCTTTTGGCCAAGCTGATAGATGTAGATGAGGCTTGTACGCAAGCTCACTATTTAGAGATGGACAATAAGAAGAGTTCATCTACCTCTCAATATGCTTTAGACAAAGAAGATGACACCAAGCAAAAGGGAAAGGAAAAAGGGAAAGGTAAGTAGAATGCTACTTCTATTTCTAAAAAGGATACTAAAATTCACTGTGGGCATTGTGATGTTGACACTCATTACAAGGAAAAATGTTGGAAGCTCCACCCCAAACTACATCCCTTTAAGAATAAGAAAAATAAGAAGGATATGGCTGCCCTCCAGGGAGAGGAAGTATTTTGTAGTGAAGAGGTGGATGAGACCATGTGTTGTGCCTCCATCCATAGAGAGGTATGTTTGGGTAATAGTAGTAATGCTCAAGAGAATGAACTTACTAAGCTCTTTCACATAAAAATCTAGTTGAAGAAGACTGGAGTGGATGCTCTTTTTTAATATTGTTCATAAGCTAATTTGGTTAGTAAAGAGCTAGTTAACAGACTGATGTTGGAAACTTACAATCATCTAAGTCCTTACTCATTGGGTTGGGTAAAGAAAGGTGTAGACATCAAGGTTACTAAACAGTGTAAGATTACTTTTGGTATTGATAAAAAATTATTGATGAAGTCACTGTGGATGTTGTTCCCCTTGATGTGTGTGGCGTGGTGTTTGGTAGTCCGTATTTTTATATCATAGATCCCATATTAATAAGAAGATCCAACCAATACCATTTTGTGAAGGATGGTAAGAGCTATGTCATTTCAGCCTTTGCAGGAGACTCAAATATTTCGTTGGTAAGTTCCACTGAAGTCTGGAAACTTAATGCTAGTGGAAGATTTTATTTACTTCTTCTAAGGGATAGAAAAGTTGAGGAATTTATCACAAAAACCACTCATAACATGATTACTAAAAAAGAGTAGAAGCAAATGGGAGAGTTTATCCAACAGTTCAGGGAAGAGCCTATGGGGTTGCCCCCAAATAGGCCAATTGAGCATGTGATACAGTTTTTACTTGATGGTCCACTTCCAAACTTGGGATTCCACAGGAAGTCCATGGGGGATGCCTATGAAAAGAAACAACCATTATGGTATTTTTTGAGAAAGCATGCAGTTTAGGGGTGGCTGGTCACTCTGGTGTGACAAAGACTATTGAGCACTTATATAGGTATGATTTTTGATCGAACATGCAGATAGCAGTTGCTAACCTTGTCAGGGGTTTTGAGACATGTTATGGTTATTTTCCTATGATTGCAGTTCATGTTGTTTTCTGATTACCATACAGAGACAACGGAAAAGTGGGACTGGAAGTCCACAAAGAGGATATGTTCATTGGAACAATCCAACAGATACACCTCCAGATGCAGGAGTGGTATTCCAGAGAAGATGTGAGGAAGAAATTTCCTCACCTCATCAGTCCTTGAAGCTTTTAGGGACTTAAAATCCTCAAATTGGGGAGGTATGATCCAAAAATGGATCAGGAATAGCCCAATTCTATGTAATCTTTATATCAAGTACTTTCTCTACAGGTTCTCAACACCTTTATATCTTGACAAGATGGTCTAGTCAGGCTGGGGGTGATCCAGACACCTCTAAATGAATTTTAGGCAACTTAAACACCATGAAGATGTCATCAAAATCCAAATCTGATTGCATATTTTTGTTCCTCTCAAAAAAACGTTCAAGTTCAAAAAAACGGCTCCTGATTTCGAGTTCTTATGAAAACATTATGGCCTCTTGAAGGTAGTGGACTTTGTATGATGACAGAACTGCCCCCTAGTGCAAGGTAGTGGTTTTGTAACCATCAATCTACACATGGTGGTAGTTTTGTAACCACCGGTCTGTAGGGTGGTGGTTTTGTAACTGTCAATCTACTTAAAGTGGTGGTTTTGAAAATAATGGTCCAGAAACGTGCGGGAATCTCAATAGTTGCAAATGTTAGGGCTTCCATGTGGTTCGTTTCAACTTTCCACGCCTTCCTAACCTAAGAATCTATAAATACAAGCATGTTTAGGGGTTCAAGGAAGTGTTTTGGGTAAAATCAAAGTGTGAGCAAAGTTGTAGAGTTGTTTTTCTTCTCTTATTTGTTCATGGTGAAGAGTTCTTGTTGATTGAGAGATTGTGAGCAAGTAGATACAATTAGGAGTGTTCTTCTTCCTTGAAGGCCAAATTGGTAGTGAGTTGTATCATTTTGAGATTACATAGTGAAGGTGAGCTAATTTTCTCACCCACTGGAGTTTTTACCACATTGGGTTTCTCGAGGATAAATCTTGTCTCGATTATTGTCTCTTCTCTTTCAATTTGCAGTTTACTTGTGGTTATATTGCACAATAACTGGTTAATAAAGAACTCATGCATGTTTCATTCATATTCACAAGCATTGTGGTCTGTGAATTGCTTAAGTTGGGTAGTTACCAAGTCAACGAGTCTAGTTTCATCCATTTCTAAGCATGCAAAGGTCATAGAGCCACGTTTTAACAAGAGATAAGGCATTATAAGAATTGCATGAGGGTTTCAATTAACAAAAGGTTAGGTCACATAGATGAGAAAGATCACATCTCACTACTTTTGTGTTGGATGCATTTTATACTATGTAGTTTGTTGGCTATCTTAGTGTCAAGAAACATGAGGACACCCCTAGGGGGTTGGCCAGTTTTTCACACTTACACAATCACTAAAGAGTACTCCATGAGACGTAATCCCACAACAAGAGCATGTAGTGTAACACTGAGATTGGTTCATTATCTAGGAGTCTAACCACCAAGTTTAATCCATCCTCACCCTACACACATGTTTACTCCTTTTAGTTTTTTAATGCTCTGATAAAAAAGGTTATGTAGGTTGTTAGGGTTTTTACATTGTTGCATGTGATTGCAAGTTATACAAAAGTTGTGCTAGAAAGATTAACATATAACAAAGATCATTACCAGATAAATAAAGCACATAGAAATTTGTAGGTCCAAATTGTCAAAAGTTTCGAAATCATACAGTTCCAAGTCTAAACGATACAGAAGTTAAACGAATGCACCCCTATTAGGTCTGTAGCTCCAGATATTTCACTAAAGCATCTACAGTTCTAGATCATTGTGTTTCACTATCCTGCACGTCCAGATCTTCCACGACTTGTCTTGTATAGCTAAGTCTATCTCTCCTCTTATGTATTTAAATAAGTACTTGTCATTTATCAATTATTACATGTATGAATGCATTATTATGATTATTAATGATTAATGTTGGAAGTGAATTAGATCAAACTAGTTTACTTGCTACAAACCCTTACATTCTCTTTAGTGTTTTGTATTTCAATGAAAACTATACCTTATAAATTTAATAAGAGTGTAACCATTTAGTGAGCCTGACAGATTATTGTATCTTGCACCTTCTTTCAAACTCTTGTTATCCTAGAGTTTCATATTTGCATTGTATATTCATATCCAACATTATTTTCATCTATCACATGCCATAACTCTAGTTTTACATAAATTTCCTTAGGGTTTCATGGTTGGCCCTACCCTTTAGGTCTCTCTACGGCTTCTTAATTGCCAAATCACTTTTTGTTTTATATTTCAAACATAGAAGCTCTATTTTTGAATTTCTTTAAGGTTTTCATTTATTTTTATAATTTAACGAAAACCTCTTTTTGTTTTTTCCCTAATTATTAGCACAAATATTAGGAATGCAAAATTACTATTTTTAGTAATTAGGGCATAATAAAATAAATATAAACTTTTTTCGAATTCCTTACAAGTTCTTATTTTTAATGTGCAGATCCTAAAATACCTCTCTTGGTTTTTGTAGACACTCAAATTTGGAAATCTATCCTTTGACAATTTTGATCTTGACATTGCATACTTGCATGGCCAAATGCAATCTCCTTACTCTTGCTTAGCAAACCTTGATAGCTCTTCAATCATTTATATATCTTTGCACAAATTTCTGTCGTTAGTTTTTGAGGTTTAACAACATAAAACACATCTAGAGATATCCATACTCTAACCCATAAAGTTAACTATGATTTTTCCCTCTTGGTCTAAACCGTCAATTTTGGTCGGTTTGTACAAATCTATATACTGACCCTACTATACGGTTTTGGACTGACATGCTTTGGGCTAATTATTTCAATCCTATCACATTCTTATCATCGAACGCATGCTTTTGGTCAATATTTCATGATATAATAACCTTCGGAAGCATATATAAGCAAATCAATCATACCTCATTTAGGATCCTAGCACTTTATGATCTCCTCATATAGAAGTAAGCACTAAAGGTGCTTACAACTCCCTCAGCAGCGAAGTACCTGATGCAAATCTATTAGGGTAACACCCTCTACTGAATTGAAGTTTCTTCTTAGGTCTAGGAGTCTCCATCTCTATTCTATAAGCAAGCAAAAGTGACCCTTCCCAAGTATTTGAGAAAGTGTGAAACTCAAGCAAAGCATGGTTGTCAAGTTCTTATCGAACTATAGTAGATATCACATGTTAGGAGAATGACATACGGTTTGATCCCTCTTCGGAGTAGTGACGATGTCAGCGGTGCATAGGGGTGCCCACAATCCACCTTCGTTTATTTTGTAGGAACTCTTTGCACTACAAATATTTGAAGTTTGAAAAAAGTTTACAGAGCCATACCGAAGGTGAGCGAAGAAGACCAACACACAACATTCATTTCAAGATGGGTGGACCACTCGGGAAGTTACACGCTCAATTTCCAAGTAGGTATAATATTGTACAAAAGGGCTAGAACTGTACGGACACTCTTGACCTAGTTGCACAATTTTGACCAAGTTCAATTTCAAGCACCAATTTGAGTATCGAAGCATTTCCATATCAGATCATTTTTTTCCTACATTCAAATCGATCAGACTCTTCCATATCCACACATAACTAGCTAAGTGCAATCTTTCCTTTGTGTTTTGATAGTTAAGTCAATAGTCACTTTGAAAAGCGTTAGTCTGATTTGTGCAATTAATGTTGGAAGTTAATTTTATCAAAATATCCGCCTACAACAATAATTCATCATTTTTATGTATGTTAATTAGAAACATCCTAAAGCTTTAAAAGGTTGAGATTAATCAATTAAAAAGTGAAATCAGTTTCATATGATTCACTATCTATTTTTTAGAAATAGTTGTCTTATTGATTTGACAACAATTATTTTTTTCTACATCACTCTTCAACATTCTATTCTTTTGAAACATATCTGGACCGTCACGACTATATTTTAAATTTTCTTTGAGTTTTTATTTATTATTATACATTAAATGAAAGCCTTTTTGGTTTGATACAATTTGTACCACTATTTTCAGAAATTCAAAATTACTATTTTTAATAATTAGGGAATAGTCAAAGAAATATACATTTTTTTTGTAAATTCCTTATAGTTCTTGTTTTTAATGTTCATATTCTAAAATACCTCTTGGTTTCTTAAAATTCACTATCTAGTCTTAGAAATAGTTGTTTTATTGAAAGGGTGATGACCACTTTTTCCTACATATCACTCTTGGACATCCTATTCTTTTGAGACATGTCTAGACCATCTCAACTATATTTTAAAATTACTTGGTTTTTATTTATTTTTGTCCATTAAATGAAAAACGTTTTTTGTTTGACATAATTTATAACACAATTATCGGAAATTCAAAATTACTACTTTTTAATATTTAGGGCATAATTAGAAAAATATACATCTTTTTTGTAAATTCCCTATAGGTTTTTATTCCAAATAATCAAATTAAAAATGCCTCTTTTTTCATTCAATTCACTTTTTAATAAAAGTAGGCATCCAAAAAAGAGCTCTTATGTGATAATCTAAGATAAGGTGTTTTGAGCTATTTCCAGAATTATGACTGGGGTGTGTGAATTCATGTGCTTGAGGCATCTAGGCATGGCGTTAAGGATATTTTTGCGAAGCACCTAGAGTTGGAGGATGCTCTGATTCGGGTTTATTTTCATTCCAACATCGAATAGTTCAAACATGCCCGCTGCAAAAAAAAACTAAAATTGTAATTATGGTCGTCAGATCCTATTATGTGTGGCACCTGGACTGTCTGATTTTGTGACAATACGGTCTTTACGGCCGGTGTCAGAACTATGTGCTTGCCCTCCCCTTTATATAAATTGGAGTGTACCTTTGGCGTAAATATGAATGAATACGAAACTATATAAATTAATGTTTTATTAAAAAATGTTAAAATAATCTTGAAGCACATTATCTTCAATTTATCACATACTTTTAATCATTTAAAATATATATTTTATCATGGATTGCAATATTACTAGATGGCGTGCAGCTATTAGCATTGTGATTGTCATTCCAACTAAGAAAATACTGAAGACAAAAAAAATCATTTGTAATTTACTACGACAATTCACGGGTGCAAGGCATAATTCCCTCCTATTCATTATCCCGCCATTGGCTAACCCACATAGCCTATTACTTTTATTTTTATTAATATTGTTTGGAATCGACCTATCGCTATCCAAGCTTCCATCAACATCACCAACATCTTGGGAGTGACATAGAGGATCCAACTGACACGCAATAAATGAAAATGATTTTTTTTTTCCCACACCAAAGTTTCTGGCCACTTCCACCACTGCACTTTATAGTTCACTCCCGTTATGGCCGTCGAATCCTGTTATTTGAAGCACTTAAGCCATCTGATTTTACGACAATATGACCTATACGACTTGTGTCAAACCCAAGCGCTCGCGCTCCCATTATATAATTTGGAGTACACCTTTGGTGTAAAATAGTCTTAGTAATAAATTATTTAGTTAATAGCTATTTATGTGTATCAATACAATTTGTATATAAATGTATACACAATTACTCGTATATTTTAAATTCTTTATACATCAATACAATTTGTATATATATATTAAATACTTTGTGTATCAATACAATCACTCGACATTCACTCGTATATTTTAAAAACATACAAATGGAAAGGAAAGAATATTTCAGAAAACAATTTCAACGAGAAATTAATAGTAAAAAAACAATCACTTTTAAACTTTTTAATTTCATTTAATCTAATCACCATTTTTATATGTTGCCTTATGTTCCTTTATTATCAAGATTGATTTCCACTCTGTACATTTTCTTTTTTCGGGTAATTTTCTTTTGTGAGGGACTTGTCTACTTTGACCTTGATTCGTTTATGCTCTAAACACAAATTAGATTAAACACTTGTCAGAAATATGACGTAAACTATTGAATGAATTCGATAAAATTTTAATAAAACTATAGAATGCCTTACATTAATCGCAGAAAAGAAAAAAGTGTAGGGCCCTACTAAAATATTATTAACATTAAAAACTATGTATTAAAATTATAATTGGGCATATTTATTAAGTTGACTGTGAAGAGGATGTAGGAAGGGTGTCCCAACCTGGAAGGGTATCTTTAATGTTGCATGTATATAAAAAAATAAAATACAGAAAGGGTTTCCTCACCTGGATGCTTTCCCTTTGGTGATATATTCACAACACATGAATGCGCCTTCAGCCACCACTTTAACCTCCTTTCCCACCTTCTCACTCTCTCCAGCCATGGCTTCCTTGAATTTCTTCAAATCCTTTGCAACCTCAGCAATAGTGAGCAATCCTAAGCTAGTCCAAGATAGAATAAGTGCAATCTTGAGCTTCAGGAAGGACGGCTGCAAGATAGAAGAAGTGCAATCCTAAGCTAGTCTAACAATAAGAAGAGGAAGAAGAAGATGAAACTCAAGGAGGTTTGGATCCTAGTAGATGGAGGAGACGAACAAAACGGGAAATTATCCCTCCTAGAACCCCTCTAACTATCCCAGAAGAAACCACACACGTAACAAGTCCAAGAGAAGAAGAGAAAGATGAAGCTCAAAGGTCAAGAGAGGACTCGGAGAGAGAAAGGAGTCATGTGACATAAATTGTAGAAGAAGAGACTGAGCAGTTTGAAGAGCGTGAGGAAGAAAATCACATGGAGGAACATGAACAAGAAGAGCAGGAGTAGGAAGAGCATGAGCAGCAGCATAAGCATGAGCATGAAACTAATCAAGGCATGTGAAAGGACATCGGTCCCACGCACTATAATGTTGCATAAGAGACACTATGTGAACATCGCACGATGAGACCAAGACCTAAATATTCAGCAAGCACAAGGCCAAGGGGAAGCTCACCTCCATGCCCTCGCATGAGCTATATCAATGACACTTCTAAATTCATCACGGTCAGGTTTCAAATATCCTTGGATGTAGAAGTATTATACTATTGGGATATGCTTGAGAAAGGAAAGGCCCATGTTCACACGTGCAAAATGCTCTCTTTTGCAATGCAGACTCATATAGAGGAGCCAAAGTTTGAAATAAGAAAATAATTCATTAATGAGTTGCAAGGGAGGAGAGATCCAACAAGCACACTGTCAATTTTGGACTCTATGTAGCTAATAGATGAGCACACAAGAAATGCCTTAATCAAGATGGCCAACGAAGTTGCACGCAGGAACATCAATAAAGGAGCCACACTATGGGACAAGTAGGAAAATTTTGATGATGTGAGTTCCAAGAACAAAAATCTAGCACAAAAATTGAATAAGGTAAAAAAGAGATTAGCCAATGTGAACAATAAGGCAGCCAACTTGATTACCAACATTGCGTACAGATTTTCTACCTAGAAGAATTGGTTCACTTATTGCTAATAAGAGAAACTAGAGGACATTCACTAACAATAGAGGAAATGGCTAGGGCAAAGCAAGAGAAGATTGATAAGAGACTGGAATAATATGAGACTCTTGGCGTGGAGGTAAAAGAAGCTTCACAAAAGGCGAAGATGGTTTTCAAATTTTTTTTCGAAAACTCTATTATAGATGCACACATTATAGAAGAAGAGACAGAGAGGAATTGCATCAAGGCTTTATTGTATACAAGAGATAAGTTTGTGCGCGTAAGGGTGATGCAGCAGTTGTAGGATATAATGAAGAAAATAACTCCCAAAAGGGCCAAGGTAGAGGAAAAGTGGAAGGAGCTGCAAGCAATGGTCATGAAAAGGGGACATCCTAGAAGGCTTGGCAACAGAATGGAGTGTTATTTTTCCAGAGTTACATGAGAAAACCGATGTAATAACCCTGAATAGTATACCAAACATTGTTGAATCATTACCAGGAAGGTCACATAGCGCACTTGAAGAGTGGAAGCTACTGGAAGCATACAACAACTGATACCTTGAGCCTAAATTTTTGGTCGCACAAGAGCATACATTCTTTATTCTTTGGGGTATTGCCCAAAAAATTCTTTGATTCAACAATGACTCTTTATTGTTTCATTCATTGTGGGTATTATCGAGCACAGACAATATCCCTAGAGTGGGGTAATTTTGGACTGGAGAAATGACTAAGTTATAGATGTGTGTGGAAGTTGAACGACTTGTGGGAGACGCACATGGAGGTTAGAGAAAGGTGCGCGAAGGTCGGTGCACGCACATAGGAAGAACACATTGCGAAGACTTAGTCAAAAACAGGAAAAAGTAAAGATAGATGTGATGACCAAGCAAGCTAAAAATAGGAAAAAAACACAAGTTGACGTGGTGATCAAGGAAAGCCAGAAATAGACAGCATGGACCAAAACAGGATAAGGAGGCACACAACTAAATATAGACATGAAGCACGCAAGAAAGAGGCAGAGCTAATTATATGTCATACGACAAGACTAAAACATATATATTTATAGTGCAAGGAACATAATTAGTGCTTCTAGAAGAAAACAAGCCACTAATGGAGAACCTCAGGTTGATTCTAAATATAGGAAAGCTTTAGTTGTAAAAGCATGAAGTATGTGTACAGGGTTGGTCTATTTATGGATTGTAGTTCTAATTCAACGGTGAAGGACAAACTCACACCCTATATATATATATATATATATATATATATATATATATATATATATATATTCATGCAATGGATCATTAAATTAGATCATATCATTTATATAAAGCATTGTTGCACTTTATTGAATTTTTTATCATAGAAAAACTAGTTAAATATTATCGAATTCCATGTTAGAAATCTTAAAGTTGAGTTTTTTTAAGCTTTGGTTTGTTACCTTATTACATGAATGATGTCATGTTTGTGTAACTATTTGAGGTTGGTAAAAAGGGCACTTTCATATTTTTATTTTTCAATTTGGTTAATATTGTGGGTACAACTATTTTATAATAGAAATATCAAAATAATAATTTTCTTTTGATGAAAAAGATCTTATATTATATTCAATGCAACATGATACAAGATTTTTCCAACAAAAAAAAGCAGGCGGTATGAGAGCACGCCCCAAAATAATAATTGTTTTAAAACTATATAACACCAAATTGTATGTCTAAGACTTTATGTCGATGGTGGCTTACTCACTTATGCTATTTGGAATTGCCTAATAATGTAATTGAGATTGGTATTTATAGCATAGCTCCAAAACAGTGTAATGTACGGTGTGAATGTTATAATAGAAAAAAGACATAAAATAATTCAATAAGCAAGAATTATTAAGAAACATTGATCACCATATACCATACTACACCATATCAGCCTTAAATAATGCCATGTTGGGTAAAATGCTTGGACTTTTCTGCATATGCAGATTCAATATTTGTTTTATATTCTTCAAATTAAATAATTGTTTTAAAACTATATAACACCAAATTGTATGTCTAAGACTTTATGTTGATGGTGGCTTACTCACTATATGCTATTTGGAATTGCCTAATAATGTAATTGAGATTGGTATTTATAGCATAGCTCCAAAACAGTGTAATGTACGATGTGAATGTTATAATAGAAAAAAGACATAAAATAATTCAATAAGCAAGAATAATTAAGAAACATTGATCACCATATACCATACTACACCATATCAGCCCTAAATAATGCCATGTTGTGTAAAATGCTTGGACTTTTCTGCAAATGCAGATTCAATATTTGTTTTATATTCTTCAAATTAAAACCCAATACAATGCGCAAATAGAAACCAACATATATAAATCAAGAGACGCTCTTCGCAACCTACATAAAGCAAGACACCATCTTTTATAGTAGTGATCGGTTCTTTGCTAGATTTTCTTTAGCATTGCCCATGCATGATGCCATGATAGGACCTTGTTTAAGATTCTCCTTTAAAGTATTTAATAATAAATTAGTTAATAGCTATTTATGTATATAAAATGTAGAGGATGTAGGAAGGGTATCCAAAACTAGAAGCTCTGCCTTTGGTGATATATTGACAACACATGAATGCACCTTCAACCACCTCTTTAACTGCCTTTCCCACCTTTTGGATATATTGAGATCTTAGAAGTCAGAATCAGAGCTCGAGAAGGATTTTCTTGTGCTCGTTGGCACGTGTGAACTCTATATGGTGGTCCAAGATCTTCATAGTAGTTAGGGAAGGGTCCTAAGATGACATTTTGGGAATTAGTTCAGAGATTAAGGGGTAGAGCTTTATGAACAATCGTTAAGAAGGTAAGGTTGTCTAAAACCATCCTTAAACCCTAGTTAGGTAGCGATGGAGAAAAACTTGATCATAATGGTCCAAAATGGATTGTTTGACCTTGGTTAATGATTGGAGGTTGTAGATGACTCCTTCAGCTTGCTTCAGGTGGAATTTTAGTGTCTTGACAGTGTGTGCACCCCATAATAATTTGCATGTTTCTGAAGAAATTGATATCTCTCAGGTTTTGGATAGGACCAGATGAAGAGATGGATGTTTGAGAAAGTATAGAAGCTATAATACATTTCTGAAGTGGTTTTAGAACAAGGTTGAATCATTTGAAGGTTTGTGGAAGTCATTCTTACATGACTAGTTTTGGGGCAGATTTTGGCAGTTTGTGGTGACCTGGTTGCAGAGGTGTTCTTGGGCACTTACAGTTCAAATGATGGTGTCTTATGCATTTGTTGATGACCCTAAGGTCATGATATTTTTATTTATATGTCGTTTATGCATGGTTGAGGTGATTTGATGAGTGATATGCTTCATCTTTGAGGACTAGTTTTGTAGGTCACAGACCTAGTGAGGAGAGTTGTTCCAAATGGTGGTGTCATTGCATGAGATGATGGTGCAGAGGTATACAAGCTTGTTGGAGGTTGCTAGTAGACTTAGAAAACATGTTTAAGTGTTTTCATATGTTTGGAGAAGGTCAAGTTAGCTCAAGAAGTTTCATCTTTGGCAAGAGGGAAGTTTGAGTGTATTATGTCTCTATAAGTCCTAATGGATGATTTGAGTTTGTATAATCTATTGCCGACCTAAGTGGTATTTTATATGGTGTTATTATGATGTGTTTAAGTTTTTTTATGATATTTTCCCTATGATGGCTGACCTAGAGGTATTTGATGCTTAAGTTATGTATATAAGCATGTTCTTAAGCCTTTTTTGTTGTTGAAAAGGTATAGAGAAGTGCGAGTGCGAGGGAAGATTGAAGAGGTGAATAAGGTATTTGTGATCATCAAGAGAGGCAAAAGAAGATGTGATTAAGGTATAACAGGTGGAGAGCATATGTTATTCAAGGTCAGAAGACCTAATCAACTTGGTGAAGAAGCTTGTTATGTGGAGAAGCCTAACAGGTATATTTAAGAAACATATAAGAAAGGAGAGAAAAATAATGTCATCATCAGGTGTTGTGGCAACCTTTCAGAGATGACAAATAAATTTGGTGGCTAAGTTAGTGTTGAGTCATCTAGGGGGTGGTGCCTCCATGTAGTGTTAGTGCTCTACTAAATCTAGGGGTTGATACTCCTTGTGGGGTTGTTTCCTCACTAAACCTAGGGGTTGGTGCTCCTTGTTAAGTTGGTGTTCAACTAAATTTGATTCATTGCTATAATAAAACTTTGTTTCGGTGAGTTTTCTTTCCCTTCAGGGTTTACCTCTTAAATCTGGTGTTCATATGTTCTTGTGTGTTCTTATGATGCATGCTCATGTGTTTGGTTAATCATTGTTTAATATATATGTTGATGAATGGTTCTTGAATGCTAAGTGTAAGTGAATCAAAGTTTTCAATACACAATGATTCAGCCCCCAGTGGTTGTGCTTCCAACAAACCCATTACTCAATAATAACAATCTATGGTCAATAACAACATTGTTTTTGGTGAATGGGAAAGTAAAAAGAAAATTGTCATTTACCTCCTAAATATGTGGCCTCCTTGAGAATAAAAGTATTTATTCAATAATAGAAATTTAATAAGAGCATGCAATGAATTAAGAACATATTCATTGTATATTCAATAATTTTTGTGAACAATAAAAGTTCAAATGCGTAGTAGAAAATGATAAAGTTACAGTCGTATATTCAATGTTATATGTTCAGTAATTTCTAGTATATATTCAACCAATCACTATAAAGTTAACCATGGATATTCAAATATTAATTGTATAAACAAAGACAACACTTATTTATATTCAAATAATCAACATTTTTTACGGTAAGTGATTCACATATGTATTGCATATGTAGACATTCTTCTCATATTTAACATTCTACATATTTTCTGGCATCATTCACATATTCATTCAGTCAATATAAAGTTAACCATAGATATTCAAATATTAACTGCATAAACAAAGACAACACTTATTTATAAAGTTAACAATATATATTAAAATATTAATTGCATAAACAAAGACAACAATTATTTATATTCAAATATTCCTCGGATGTTAAGGGAAGTGATTTAGATATTCATTGCATTTGCAGAAATTTTTCACGTATTCAACAATTTGTCTATTTTTTGACATTTTTCACATGTTCAGGTATTCCTTGAATACATTGAATATTAAAAAGGTAGAAGTTTGACTCTCGTTGCTCTAGGCTTTGCCTAGCTTTGCTTATGGTTTTGGGGCATGCTCTCATACCGCCCATTTTTTTGTTGAAAGCTATCTTGTATCGTATTGAATTAATATAACATAAGATCCTTTTCATAAAAAAAAGGTAGCAATCATTTACCTTCTGTATACATGGCCTCCCTACAAATCTAAATTTGGTATACAACTCTACCAATTATGTGCTCTGTCAACTATTTCCACAAAAGAATTCTTAACCATATTCATCCACTATATAATACTACATCCCATTTGAATTCGAATTCTTAGATTTTGGAGGGATTATTCAAATTTTGGAGGTATGTTTATTACTTGGCATTACTTCTAATTTTTGTGGGGAAAATGGTGAGTTTAATACAAATTGTTTGCAGGTGCAACAATTAATAAGGTTAAGGTGGCAAAATGAATGACTGTTACATTAAAAAAAACTGGAGAAATTTGTTTGTTTGTTTTGGGAACTTGAAAGACTGTATTTAAGTACTTGAATATATGTGAAATGGGGTAAATGTGAACAAGTTTGTTCCTATACTAGGTAGCTGGTACGTGCCCTGCAGGGCATGGTACGGGGGGGTAGGTAACGTACTCGATATGTGGTACGGGTACGGTACGCCTTGGGTATGGGCAGGGTACGGCCAGCGGTACTCAGGTACGTCTGGGTACTTCTCAAGAAGTACCCAAATGTACCCGGGTACTGTTGGACGTACCCTGGCCTTACCCAGGGCGTACCCACCAGTAAAAACAACAATTTTTTAATTTTTTTTTTTGTTTTTTATTTTTAACTTTTTTGTAAAAAAAAAAAACTATATTTTGGGGGGTCAATAAGGTCATAGATGCGATTACGTAATGATTCAACTGTGGTAAAACTTCACAGAAGTACCTAAAACAATGGCTGAAACTGCAACAATGGAGATGCGTTTGGTAAGTGTAGGATCAAAAAACACAAGTGGCAGCATCTCCACTAGCAAGTAAGACTAATGCAGGAATAATAAGAGAAACCCCAAAGGAATCTGAACTGCAAGATTTGAAGGGCGCTGTAATAGCTAGAATTCCAGTCCAGTTATGTGATTTTGTATTATTTATGTTAATAATTGGACATTGTAACATTTGGAGTTTGAACAATGTACTGTTCGAGTTCATTCAATGAATATCATGACAAAATGCATTGATTATTAATACATTATTTGGCTATTTCACTTAATTATTAATTTGTTTACTCTATTCATGTAAAGGCTGAATTTTTGCTTATTTGCGCTATATTTTAATATTATTTATCTGTATAGTGCACGGTCCGTAATAACCCCGAGCCCCCAAAATTTGCGTAAACTAGCATAAATGGATCCCCGTATACCCCGTACCCGCACCGACCCCCTACCGGCTACCTAGGTTTTTTCCTATACATAACACGTGAAGAACATTTGATCATATACACATATGTACTATTTTTAATTTATGTTGACATTATAAGTCTCCTGAATTGGTTTTTGTAAGGAGTCTCAAACATGGGAGTCTAAATGTTAATGTTCCAAATGTGTCACTCCATACATGTTTTGTATTAAAGAGTCTTCAAATTTTATACAGATTGTAAGATATGAAATTTGTACAAATATGCACATTTATTAGGTCCTTTTAAGTATATTAATTTGAAATTATTAGTCCACTTAGTGAACCACACCCTCACAAAAAGGTGCACACACCAGTTGGTGTCTTTCTCCTAGTAATCAATTCTTTGGTGGATTTTCTTAACACCGCCATGATGCCATGCATGATAGGACCTTGTTTAAATATTCTCTTTTAAAATATATTAAATACTCTTAATAATAATTACTAAATTAGTTAGTAGCTATTTATGTGTATCAATACAATTTGTATATAAATTCATACACACTTTCTCACGTATATTTAATACACGCAAATGGAAAGATAAGAATATTTCAAAAACAAATTTAAAACGAAAAATTAATTTAAAAACAAACAATCACTTTTAAACTTTCCTAGTTTCATTAATCTAATGGCCATTTTTATATGTTGCTTTACTATCAAGATTAATTTTCCACTCCGTACTTTTCTTTTTCGCCTAATTTTTTTTTCCCTCCCTGAGCAGGTACTTGTCTACTGGATCTTGATTCGTTTATGCTGGTTTAGATTAACCACTCGGAAAAACTATGAATGGGTGAGAGAAAATTTTTTAATTAAAAAACTATAGAAGACTTACATTAAGAAGTAGCGAGAATAAATAGTGTGGGGACCTACCCAAAACATTATTGCTATTTGAAAAAAACTGTGTATTAAAACTATAATTGGGCAATTTAAATGCTGAGTGAATTAGATAAAATGTAGGAAGGCGTAAGTATACAACCTGGAAGCTCTGCCTTGGGCGATATTTGACAACACATGAATGCGCCCCTTCAGCCACCACTTTAACGCCTTTCCCACCTTCTGATCAATCTATCCAACCAATGGATTCTGAATTTCTCAGATCTTTTGGCAACCCTCAGCAACAGCGACCAATAACTCCCTACATTCCTCCACGTTCGATGTGACCGTCCCACATCGCTCCAGGGCATATGCCGCCATCGACAATGCTACGAATATCCAGTGCGCTTCCCCAATAACTTTTGCTGCTGATATGGCTGTGCTTCACTACGCCTTAGCTACTTCCTGAAGAAAACCCACAAATAATATATCAACTAATATAATTTTTCCATTGCTTCCAAATAATTCATGACTTCATCACAACATATGCATTACCGAATCAGCAAAAGTTTGAGCTTCAGTAGAGATCTTGTCGATTATTTGAGCAGCGAGGGTTGTGCTTGACGCCACTGCTTCCACCTGAATCCCACCAGAGGAGGAAGATGCTTCTGTTGGATCCTGCAACAACAGTACACATTGAGATTATTACCCAAACATTAATCATTTATTGATAGAGGATTATGTACATTTGGGTCACTTACCTTCATTCTGGTAAGTTGGTTTTCGATGAAATTAATAAGGGGATCTATTTGGTTGATGGGATCCGCATTCGCAACGAGGAGCTTAAAGGAATCCAGAGAGTCTCCTGATTCAACCACAGACTGAGGATGAGTTGGGCTCATACGGTCAACGTTTCCTGATTCAACTACAGCCTGAGCATTTGCACCAGAAGAAATGCAACATCCGCAACCTTTGCCCATGGCTTCCCACTTTGATTTCTAGCACTCTGAAAGACGAGCTCTGCAAAACCCTTTCGAAAGTGAAAATTTCGGAGAAATCAAATAATGCAGTAGTAAGGGAGAACCATGCCCATACAGCTTACACGTTTATAACACGTACTAGAAAAGTGGAAGTTTCGAGGAAGTCATCCCTCTTGACGAGATGAGAATACGGCGACGCCCATGTGCAGAATTATGACAAACAGCACATCAATCCGTAATGGTGATGGATCACTAGTGGTCACAAATGAGGAATGAGGAATCCAAAAAAGCTCGATCCCTTATCCAGCCTCCCAAGGCCCCACTACACTAAGGCCAGCGGCTACCCTTCACAAATGCATGGAAACACCAAGTGTCAATGCCATTTCACAGGACAATTTGAGGGCCTCAGATAGATTGACGAGATGTTGAGGACAAACTAGTAGGTGGAAATGATGTAGCAATTTAAAAATTGGGGTCACGCACGAGATGCACCATCCATTATGGAGCCACCATTATGGTGTCAGCGTTGTTGAGGAACTTGGAACAAAATGTTTCCACATGCTCATATGTGAGATTATAACCACCTTCCAATCCTAGTGAAAAGAGGGAGTCAATGTAGGTGATGGAGGAGATTCATTAGCTCCATTGTTGTCATCACTTGTTTATAAGAGGGAGAATATTTGTCATTTGCAGCTTACACACCTCCCTCATGAAGCTTTGATGACCGGAGAAGAAAAATGGGGGAGCCATAATAGATTTAAATCATCTATGCATGAATCCAATGTGAGAAAAACCTTCTTCAATGTGTGTATAATATATACAAAAATTTAACTTTTATGGGGTGATAGGGTCACTTTGTGTGGCATCCCACATAAATAAATAAGTGAAAAAAAATAATCTACATGACATTTAACATAAGTGACTATGATAAGGTCGTACAACAATGACCAAACAAATCACAATCATCAACATTGGGTACCACCAACCATGTAGACGAGCTTTGCACTACAAATAAACTTGTTAAGCCCAAATGTCTAATGGCTTCTCAAGTTATAACATTGAAAAGAAGAAGTTGAAATTTTGGGGAAGTCATCCCCACTTTGATTAGAGTGGCCTCCTCTTCTAGACTTAACAACTATAGAAAATATCTCACTAGTCCACTTGTAGTTGGTGGCGACCTATTCAAATGATAAAACCACACACTAACAATATAAAAAATAATGCACTCATGCGATGTTGCTATGAGCGAGACTATCAAAACAATGGATTAGGTTTTATTTAACATTTCCATGGCTATACTTTCGACATTTGGGTTTTAATAATATTATGTTTTAACAAGTGTAGTGTGTTAATACATATACACCATGAATTTTACATAGAGGAAAAGGAACATACATTTTTTATACCCTTAGACCATTAACTCTGAGGACTATAACTGAGAGGGTGACACTAGTCATTTATTCAACTTTCGATTGAAACAAAATTCAAGCACTTCACAAAAAGAGGAGCTCGTGGGGAATATGGTTGCACTTATAAACACCCTCAAGAATCTTATATTTTTCTTATAGCACATTCAAATGTGGAAAACTTAATCCACAACAAACTATTAGGAATTTGAAGGAAATATCAATATCATTCGACGAAGTCAAAATATAAAAAAGTTATGAAACAGTTAAGTCAAGCTTATATCCTCAATCTATTGTAGAAAAAACATTTTGGAAAAATGTAACCCGAAGAAATCTGGTAAAAACATATACTACAATAATTTTTAAGAAAACATCCAAAACCAGGCCTGCATCACATTGCATCTATTCATGTTGGAAATCTACATGACGAAACATTTGGAATAATTCAACATACTCTTTAAAAACATTAAATACTCCACATGCCCAATTGAACATTTCTAGATGTACGATACAACATTATTGGCCATTGTGTGTTAGTGTTGTCACTGATGTCAATTCCATTGATAGAAAAGGGTGTCATGAGGTCATGTGAGTATCCATGAGATTTTGGTCACAAGTCAAACATGAAGTTTGATTGGTAATGTCATGTTTGGTTATGTTCTATGTGGTCCTAGAGCATGGTTTGGTAGGCTTAGTCTCAGTTTGAGATCTCCCAAGGTGGTTCTAGGTTTTCATGAGGTCAATCATGGTTCACATGATGTTTCAAGAGTTTCTAAGAGTCTCTATGAGGTCAGTAGGGTCAATTCATGGTTTGTCTCGGTTTGAAGCAGTCTTTCTAGGCCTATTCCTAGTCTTGGAACATGCAGAATGGTTTGAAGGCACGTGTTTTAAAGCTGATCAATCCTATCCAAGTATGGGAAAAGTGATGTAAGATGACATAGCAGGTCTATGGTGTGGTTTAGGTCATTACTCAAAGGCACAATGCATGTTTGATGTTCTTGGGAAGTAAGAAGGTAAAGACAACCTAAGAAAACACATGTAAGTCATTTTGGGTAAAGAATTTTAGATATATTTGAGATAAATGGTGCATATAGACATTTAGAGGATGTTTGCATGATGCTTTATGACAAGTTTCAGGTCAAAGTGAAGAATATTTTTCAAGATACATAAGTTTTGGCAAAAATAGGTTTTCTAGAGTGTGATTTTGAGGTAAAAGTTGACTTTTTGATGTTCTTTGTGAATTGTGTGACTTTCATGGGACCCATAGCTCCTAGGGATATTTTTTCATGGAATTAAGCAAGTTTAGAAAAATGAATGATGTTGTTTTATTTTTTGGTTTTTATGAACATTACTAAGAAGATAAGTTGCTTTAAAATCCTAGCTCAAAGAAACTTGGAGTATGTTTTGGTTCCTTTTACAAACGTGATGACATGAGGTTGTATAGGACTCCTAAAGATTTCTAGAAAGGTATATTAGAGCATGTGACTATATGTGGGCCCCACCCAAAAAGGATAGTTTCTGAACAAGTTCAGTCTATTGAGAAGTTTCTCAAATAAGATATGAAATAAATTGACATAATTTTTATCCTGGGATTTTTAATAAATTTCCATATTAGCTTCAAATCATGATTGAGGTCTTAAATGGAATAGTGTGCCTTATATATGAGGATTGGTTTTGGGTGTAGACACAAAATTATACAATTGTGTACATTTTTTAGGTCCTAATCACATACTTGCATTCATATGATTCCTAAGGGAGAAAAGTACTGACCATTGCCTTTGGTCTTTTTATTTTCTTTCTAGGTTCTTCCTTGGCCATGCACACCCAACTACCTACTATGAATTTCATTACTTCACTTTTTTTAGCTCTTGACACCAGCACCCAACCATGATGCAAGCACCCAAGCACCCCCGTCCCCTCTGGGTGCCCTGACCTCTTTGTATCTTACTTCTTCTTTTGGGTCCTTTTTAGTTGTTGGGCATCTTTATTTCTTATTGGTCAACCTTTTAGTGGTTAATTACAAAATGTAAACAAGGGAATCATAAAATTATAATGTTATGTGATCAATTTAAAGGACCAAGCTCTAAGCATCTACTACCATCACCTACGGTTCCATCCAAAGGCATTCTAAGAGCATCAAAGCATCTATATAGCTAATTAAGCTAAATATGAAATACCTAAGCATAATCTAATGCTATAGAAGCTATAAATAAAATGAAATAATGTAATACAAAAACTACTCAAGAAAATAAGAAAATAAATGTTAAACCCTAAGTGCAAGAGAGGGTTGGAAGATCCTTAGTTGATTTACAGATGTCGTGGGACTGCGTCACAAAGGAGACCGACTGAATAAGAAGATGATATTGTCGCACAAGAGCTTAGAAAAATGTAGATCGAAACAATCTAACTAGACTGCAGTTCCTGGAAAGGAATGGAGACACCTGGGGCGCTATGGTCTACAAAAATGACCAAGGAAACTCCTCTGAGGCATTGTTGTGTATTTGCCTGTGTTAGCTTCATGTCATGTGAAATTCACTGCATGTTCGCTACAACCCTCAATAAAGGAGATCGCCTGCAAAACCATAAAAAACAGAGATGCATATGAACGGATCAGACTAACCTCAATAGCCATAATGGTGGACTTACTAACTTAGCATTGCACTACATTTTAGAACCAAATGAAGTTCTAGGTGTGTGTGTGTGAAATCATGCCCTAGGTGCTCTTGTGCGTGTCACAATTTGTGAGTAGCGAGAAAATATAATTAGATGTAGAATATAAATAGATGGTGGATGGAATAAAATAAAATCCCCTCCTATTAAGTGTGATGCAAATAAACTAGCCTTTTTCCATTGCGATGGAGCTAGATGGCTACAAATGGAGCCTTTAATGGATGCAACCTTGGGTGGATATACTAGTGCTTGGTGCTTGGTGCTTGGTCCCTCATTATGGTCTCATAAATTTATATTTTTAGGGTTCTCCTATTCTAATTTTGTAATTAACTCCTAAAAGTTTGACCACCAAAAATATGAAATGTTCAAATGGCTAGAAAGTGCCCAAAAACTGAGAGGAAAGTGTAAAGAGGATTAGGGTGCCCAGAGGGGATTGGGGTTCCTGGGGTGCGCAAGTCCTGGATGGGCACCCTAGTTAAAAATAAGAAAAGCAAAAAATGGTAGTACAGACTGGGCAAGTGTGGGTGGTAGATTGAAAATAGAAGCGGAAAGAAAAATAAAGTGGCCAAAAGACATGGTTTAATGACTACTCTTTTTCACTCAAGAATCATATTAATAGTAGTATGAAATCGTGACTAAATAATTACCCAAAGTGCATAATTTAATGTCTACAATAGCTTCACTCAAGGGACAAGGGACAAGGGAATCTAAAAATTCATACACGCATAGGAGGGGAAGTTCATTTTTCTATGCACACATCTATTTATATCTTCTACATCTAGCTATCACTCGCTATCAAGTTCATTGTGCACAAGATCTTCCTAGGGCACAAATAGAAGCGCAAAGAAAAATAAAGTGGCCAAAAGACATGGGTTAATTATTACTCTTTTTCACTCAAGAATCATATGAATAATAGTATGAGATCGGGACTAAATAATTACCCAAAGTGTGTGATTTATTGTCTACAATAGCTTCACTCAAGGGAAAAGGGACAAGGGAATGATAAATATGCAAACACGCATAGGAGGGGAAGTTCATTTTTCTATGCACACGTCTATTTACATCTTCTACATCTAGTTATCACTTGGTATCAAGTGCATTGTGCAAAAGAGCTTCCTAGGGTACAATTATACACACACACACACATATAACTACATGGAGTCTGAAATGTAGTGCAATGCTTGGTCGTAAGTTCACTCAGTCGAGTGACCGTCGAGGTCAGCCTGACTCCCCATTTGTATCTTTTTTATTTTTAGGATTTGATGTGTTTTGGGATTTTACAGGTGTTCTTTCTCTTTATAGGTTATAGGCGAATTTTGCAGACATAGTGTGATACATAGACGACAAACAAAGAAGAGTAGTGACCATCTTACAACACAACAAAAACCAGTTTCTGAGGTTTTTCATAGTCACGAGTGCTTAGAAGCAATCTCCAACGCCCCTGACCTACTCCAAGTGCCCCAGTCCAGATATATCCGGAGGTCACACAATTTTCTGAACACATTTGCGACAACTCCCTCCTCATGTTCACCAGTCTTCCAGTCCCTAACACTTCGGGATTAATTGCGAAATTAACTAAGTATTATATCCTTTCTCTTGCATCTAGGGTTGTATTTTTATCTATCTTATTGCTTAGGTCAGATCTGTACCTTATTGCTTCATTTATTGTATGTGACTATAAAATATCTAGGGTTTTACAAAAATCTCATTTTTATTAAATCACATACATAATCATTAGCCTTGGATAGAAATATAACATGATTATGTCCTTTGTTGGGCGATCATTTCTAGGCTTAGATTGGGACCTAATCAAAGATATGAGGTGAATAGTTAGGATTCTTTAGATGTGTTATGTATAGGTGCATTGGTTTCAAAAATACTAACTTGAAGAACAAATGGTAACCTAGTAGACTCAAAGTGCGGGAATTGAATGAAATACCTTTAGATTAAGTCAATTAAATGTGTGTGTGTGTGTGTGGGGAGGATAATGCTAGAATAAATACTAAATGATTGTTGTCAAATGTCTTTGGTCCAAATGTTAAGCGCTACCCTTTGCACACACATGATCATCAATATTGCATATGATATTGTGATATATTCTCATATATTATGTTTTCCTTTTTTAAGGAATTTGTATATATATGAGAATGGTTGAATCACAACCATCTATCTTAGATTGGTGTGGGGTCACGAATCCTCACCTATAACTATTTTTAAGTTATATCAATTAATTAAATAATAATGAATTGTATAATTAATAATTATTAAATTTTCATTTTTAACTATGTCTGAAATTAATATAATCTATTTATAAATGAAATCTTATAATAAGCTTCACACTTAGAAGCCATATTGTTAAGTTTGAACCCATATTTAGAAGCCATAGTGTTAAGTTTGAATTCTCATAAATATTATGTTCTAACCAAGCCACAAAAACATTGCTTATATCAACTCTAATGATCCAAGACTATGTAGACTAATATAATACAATTAAATGTAGATGATTTTATTTTTTTAGATTGAATGTCGAAGCATTATAATGAGCACTGACTTCCATTGTTTGTCGGCATCTCTGCCTATGTTTCCTATTTTAATTTTTTATTGAATGTCGAAGCATTACAATGAGCACTGACTTGCATAGATTCTAGGCATCTCTAATCCCATGTTTCAAAGGAAACATATAGCAAAATTACAATACCGAGTAAGTGTAAAAACTAAATTAGTGAGCACCTTCAGCTAAGCAACTACATGTAAGGGGCATCCACTCCATCAAAATCACCCAAGGCACGATCCCGGCCCTCAACCCCTTGACTCTTTGTATCATAATGTTGAAAGTCTTTCATTCACCTGGAAACAGATCTTTCTAGTTGGCTTCAATGCAGCCAAACAACTTCAACGAAATTGAACTCATAAGGGACATTGTCTTTGCACATCTGAATTTAAAATGCAACTATATACAATATGATAGCTTCTTTATGAAAACATTCTAGACTCAAACAACTTCAACCAATGAACTAAAGGGACATTCACTTGCACATGAATTTAAAATGCAACCAATATGATGCTTCTTTAAAAAAAACACTAGACTAACATTCATGTTACAACCTTGTAAGTTTTAGAAGTACGCCCGAATTAAACAAACCTTTATGGTTTTATTAAGAGTTGGAAACTTGTAATTTTGTTTATTTATAAGCTTAATAATGTATTAGCTTTTCGTGCATGTAAAAATATAGACAATTTTCACACCGAAATAGATTTTGCTTAATTGTTACTAGGCACAAAAATCCAAAAAGAAATAAATGTAGTAATATTTTTTGAAAATATGAATAAGAATGTTTTGAAAGTATTTATTTGCAAGCTATGTACTCAATATTATGACGAGCAAAGCACATTTTTTCATAACCATAAAATCCATTGTGGCACATGTCACCATGTCAAAAGTGTCTGGAAATTTTATTTTTAATGTATAATGCTAGTTAATGTCATTTTACATGTCTCCTTGATAGTGCATGCTAGAGGCTATCCTCCACACAAAACGCACCTATGTAAAATTTCATACGTGACCCATGAAATTAATCTTGGCTATTTAATTTCGATAGGCATGCATATCCTCCACACAAAATGCACCTATGTATGCATACGTGACCCATGCACCATACACATGCATGTACATGCCTTGGTGGGTCCCGTACGTCAGAGGTCACGTCAGACAGTTCTGTGGACTTTAATAAAATGCACCGCAGTCAGATTGCAACATGTGGTAGCCGGTAGGTAGGTTGGTGGGGTACGTGGGCTTGAAAGCTGCAGGTCCCTAGTTCGAACCTAGTTGAATCTCCTTCGCTCCTCCGTGCGCAGTTGAAAAACACACTGTGTTTTCAAATTGCAAAAAAACTAAGTCTGAAACTCCTTGCCACGTGGCGCAACATGACGTCATGGATGCAGAATGGTTTGCATGGGTGTTTTGGCCATGCATAGGTACGTTTTGTGGGGAGGATAGCTCTCGCCATAGGCATTCCAGTATAGTTATTAACTAAATGAAAGCTCCAAACTCAAATAGGGACTCTACAATACCTTTGTGGTTTTATAAATTCACATTTGTCAATCTCAATAAGTCAGATGCTGGATAAAAGGATTTTGAGCCACTCTTAAGAGTACTTCATGTATCTTGAGTTGTTTAAATTCACAGAATCTCAATAAGTAATGATAATAAAAGGATTTTGAGCACTCTTAAAGTACTCACTCTTGAACTGTTTCTTCTTATCTGGAGCTTAGATTCTGAATGTAAGCTTGCTCCAATGCTTCTTGAGATTCTTCAAGATGTTTTGTATCTTGTTCGTCTTCCTTCAACGTAGATATTTTTCCACATGTCCTTTTGAGGTGTTAGTTATGAACCTTGTCCTGGTCCCGAAAAGGCATTCTATTAGTTCACCATTGTTTCTTGGAAATAAGAGGAGAAACTCACATTCTTTGGGATGGCTCTCCTAGTTCTACGGGTACCTCTTCACGAAATCCAAGAAAGCGTTAATTTGCCTTGTCTTTATTTTTTCCACACGTCCTCCTCGAATGCTTCGACCAGCTTCTACCTCCTCTCGAGGTTGTCCTCTGGTGGTGTCACGATCTGTAGAACTTCTCAAGACGTGTACCATAGCTTTCATTCAAAGATCATCTAAGATCTTCACAAAGTTGGACTCGTTTAATAGGTCTCCTCAGAGTTCGAAAGTACCAATACCTTCTTCATTGCCAAATGCTATTGTATGAAGCAAATCTAATCTTTTCAAACTTTTACTGGAGTATCAGCATTGAGCTGAGCTTAATCACTTCAGGATATTAAAAGATTGGTCATTTGCTTGATACAAATAAGGGCTTCTCGTTATGGATCCCATAGGAGGGCATCAATTTCTATATGGAACATTGTTGGGCTTCATCCAGCTGATGAGCAAATAGCTCTGAATCTGGAGTCAATGAAAGGATAGTTTTGGACACTCATTTGCATGATATTTCACTCCATTAATATTCTATCAAAGGGATGGGACATCATACTGACTAAATTAGACCCAATGTCAACAGGGTTCAACACTATGCCCCTTTGTCAATCATGGCAAGCATGTTCAAAAATCTTGATGGAATTTCAATTCATCGCCAACTATATAACATAGCTTTCACGAAGTGGAAGATTACATTTGCAAAAGTAAAATAATAATTATCTTTATTATTCAACATTCAGGCTAGATTACAATATATAAGAACATTATCTCCTAAATATGAGGAATCAAGTCTAACAACTCATAATCCTTAAAATGTCGCATAATAACAACTCCTATAAGTTAAGTGAGTTGTTGAAACAACTCACGAAACCATATAAAAACACAATACATTATATTTTTCAGTATTATTAATTTCTATAATATGTGAGCTCTAATAGTGTTCCTAGTATTCCCCCCTTAACACAAACATGGGAGAAAAAATTACACTTCTTATACAGCTTTCCATCATTGCATACTCGTGATCTTGGCTCTTTGATTATTTATCAAAGGCTAACCAATAATTTCAGTATGAGCCCCTACTCATTCGGTATGAACCCATGTTCATCAAATACGAACCCATGTCCAAGGTATGAACCCTTGTTCATCAAATATGGACCCCTATCCAAGGTACGAACCCATGTTCATCCTCTTAAAGTATCACAATGATGCTTTTTCCTCATGATTTCATCTTTCCACTATATTTTCACATCAAGAAAGTACATGGGAATCTTCTCACTTTATTACAATAGGAACATATTGTAAACTGATTATGAACAATGACATGTACTCTGCAACTGAAATAAAACAAACTAAAACAAAATGCCACAACCTCATTTTGTGGCCTCGTAGCTTGTAGCTGGCGAGAGGACGCTTCTTGACCTCCATCCTCCTGTGCCTCCTTGCTCTAATAAACTATGTTGCTTACTCAGCAAATATGATCATGTCACTTAATTTCTTACATGTTGTGATTATTCTTTTCTTCCCTCTCACAATGTGAAACACTTTATTTTTTAGACGTCGGGTAATACCGAAAATGCGTCTGTAAGGCAATTTTTTATATTATTATTTTCTAGATTTTTGATAAAGGATCACAATTGGCACTTTATACTACTGACAACAATTGACCGTTACAATATAAAAATGATGACATGAAACTGATAATGGAAAAACTAAAGGAAATGGTATAAATTTTGACTCTACTAATTTTAATTGACATGATATTGTTATCCATATTTTACACCCCTACAAAATGGAAAACTTAACAAATTGGATGCATAAGATGGATGCATGGGATGGATGGCTAGGTTGGTCGGTCAAGTTGGACGCCTGGGTTGGTCAGTCAGGTTCAACGGCTAGGTTGGTTGAGTAGGTTGGACACTTGAGATGGACGACCAAGTTGGACGGCTAGGTTGGTCAGTTGGGTTGGTCGAATGTTGGATGGTTGGGTTGATGGAAAAAGTGGATAAATGGGACATCGAGGTAGATTGGAGGGCTCTATGTTCAAGGTAACGATAGATAGTTGTCCAACTGGGATAGATGGTATAAGGTTAGATGACCGTCCAACCCCCCTAGGTTGGATGATAGAGAGAGACAGTCGTCCAACCCCCTTCGTTGGGTGGTTGGGTTGGATGGGTCCCAGGTTGGATGCTTGTCCAACCCGGGATGGACAGTCCATTGGTTGGGCAATGGTCCAACCCCTTGTATGGTAAATAGATGGGGGATTATCGAACCCTCTTGGTTGGATAGCCTACGACCGATGAATGGATGGTCGTCCAACCCAGGTTAGACGAGTCCTATTGACAGGAAGTTGGACAACTTAGCAAGTTGGATAGGTCACGTGACTAGACAGGTCTTTCATTGACGTAGGCACACAAACATAGGTTGGATGAATGATCACCATTGCAGTTGTGCGGACAGAAAATAGACAGTTATCCAACCCCACAGGTTAGACGGGTCGCAAGACAAACACCCACCGGTGGATCAGTTTTCAGGGGTTATGGCCCAATGTGGTTGGATGGCATCCAACCCAACCTAGGTTGGATGACCCATGGTATCAAAAATAGATCAACTCAGGATGGACAATTCACGGATCACAGGCAAGGGTAGACATGAAAAGACAACTCAGCTACCTATTAGAACATTTAATGATACCCAGGTCAGAATATTTAATGCTCCTTGTTGGGTATTTAAGTGTGACAAGATAGCTCAATAACCAAAGATGAGAGCAGAGCATTAATGATAGTGGTTACGGTTGGTCAACTACCTATTAGGCATTTAATGTAGAAATTAGGGAAACATTAGGGCACAGTGGTTATAAATTGTACTCAACCCCCTCATTTTTGGGGGGATTTTCTAAGAATTTGTAGAGGAACTCTATCGAAATTGTTCCAAAATCTTATCTATGAGCTTTAGGCTCAATTATGGGCATTTTGCAAAGGATTTTTACCTTCTCCTTGCATTGTAATGGATTGTGCACCATTTTAATCAATAAAATTGATGTTTTGTGGCATCCTTTCTTTAGTGATATTATATTATTTTGCTTTTCCATTACATTTGCAGGTATCTTCTGCATGTCTTGTTCTTTGCATGGCCCGGATCTGTTGTGTTTTATGAAAATGGATACTTGAGTGTGGTTTTAGACTATGAAGCCTCTGTCTACCCTCTCTTACCTCATTTCACCCATGTTTTCATTCATTAGGAATCCCTCCACCTCTTGTCTTAGTGTTATCACCCTCCCTAGCTTAGGATTTAAATTTTCTACATTTATCTCTTTTCCCTTGTCCCTTGGAAGTCTAGGTTAGCCATAGGGTATTCACATTTTTCCTTTCTAGGAGTAGTGTTAGCATTAGGGTTAGGAAGAGGAACCAACCTTCTCTGGAGGTCTATTTCAGTCACGTGGGTCACACGCCTTGAGACAGGACCATGTTAGTCAAGAATTAGGGTTTTGTATTGCACAAATCTTAGGGTGCTACTTTTCTGCACTAACAAATATTAAGACAATTTTAATAAAAAGATGAAATTGACACATTTGACTATATTAATACAATATTTACACTATCTCAGATCAAGATAATACAATTATGAATCACAAATAAAAAGTTATAAATACATGGACATATAGTGTCGATTTTGACTCTTGACATATTTTTAAATACAACTTAATCTATAGAGGGCTCAAGCATCTAAATTGACAAAACAATTACAATGAGACAAAACTATTATTTTTAGACAATAAAAATATCTTAACACTACGGACAAAAAAAATATTAAAACAATTACAATTTATGGCTAAAATAAGATGTCATAAAACAATTAAAATAATTATGCCAAATGATCCAGATCAATAAACTCGTAGAAGGAGAAAAAGGGTGCAAGTTTGAGATTTGGTCAGAGTACAAGATGCACAAACTGTATAGATTCATTAAATACCTTCTACGAGATCTTCAATATCAATGTGAATGTGATGCAACTTGTTGATAGAAACATGTATCATATAGACCATCAACAACCAAAGAAGCATGCATGACTTTATATTAAAACCCATGTACCAAATCTAGTTGGGTTCAACTTGGAGTGGGAGGTGGGTATACTAGGTTCTCCAATGATTGAAATGTCTCTGTAGATTTGTTGTCACGTTTTTTTATTTTCTAGACATTTCTATTTATATTTTGTAGATTATGATCACGAGAGTTAGTGCGATATTGTCCTTGGATCCTTTTTATTGGCTTCGGTTAGTCTGGTTGATAAACATGGATGTACGGATGTTCTAGAGTCAAATGTAGATGAGTTAAATTCAAGGTAGGATAGTTTTATGTGACCAAATGTGAGGCTAAGATGAATTAATCACAACCACAATACAACTAGATGCGGAAATAACCAAATCACGATGTATGCACAGATTAAGTAGGAAGGAGATGAGTGTAATGAGAATTCAGAGAGAATACAACAAAAAAAAATGAAAACCCGAGTCGATAAGAGGATCTTGTGCAAAATAAAACTCATCTATGGCCTCTAGGATAGGTCTGTAGAGATGTAGGTGAAGATTCAATATCGATCAAAAATACAACGTGACTCTGTTCGATAGGAGCACATGAGTGGATTTAATAAAGTTCAATCTGATAGCTTCTTTCTTTACCTCCTAGAAGAATATCCCTTCTTTTATTGGAATGCCCTCTTTAGAAAATGCATTACTTCTCCAAGCAGCTCAGAGGCTTTTATCTCTAGATCTGAAATAATCTTCACAGATAAAAAATGAAATCCTATAAAAATTTAGGAAATCTAATCTAAAAAATATTCTCAAATCAAAAATAATCCATTCACAGGGGTAGATAGAAATAATATTGCCCCTTACACATCCATTAGAATTCCATTGCACATAGGATTAAACACTTCTCTAAAACCAGATGAAGCAGAAGGAGAAGATTTACACGGGGAAAGAAAGAATGTTCTCTATTATTCAACATTCAAACGCGATTACAATATATAAGAACTTCATCTCCTAAATATGAGTCAAGTCTAACAACTCACAATCCCTAAAATTTCACCTAATAACAACACCTCTAAGTTAAGTGACTTGTTGAAACAACTCACGAAACCATATAAAAGCATATTACATGATATTTCCCACTATTATTAATTTCTATAACATGTGAGAACTAATTGTATTCCTAACAATGCAAGCCAATGAATTTTTGTTTCTATGTAAGCCAATGAATTATTATTTCTGACACACTCTTTCCCCCTTTGACATCTATGAAAAAATTGCACACTTATAACAATATGAGTAACATGAAATAAAACCATGATAAAGCATGTTCTTACCTCTAAATTCTCGCCCTGAAAAGATGGTGCTCTTATGCTTCATAAAGTTCAATCAGCTATAAGTTTGTTTCATTAAACACCTGTAATAATCCCCCTAAGATTATTCTCTTGAATATTTAGCCTTTTCACCTTCTATTAATGCCTTGATTAGACTCCTTGACTTGTGCCTTGGGTTAGAGAATGAAATCCCCATGTCTAAACTCAAATTGAGCCTTCTTGGAGCAACTTTGGCACTTGAGCTGCCCCTATCATTATGAGATCTTTAGTGACTGCTAGGGGATAATCTTACCCCAAATTTATGCCTTAATTGTTCAAAATATGCTTTTGGTAGAGATTTAGTCATTATATCAAATACTACTTCCTTTGTAGACACATGCTCAATCCTTATTCGTTGCTCTTTTGACTGATAGGATAACGACAGTTGCATAACCTTCTTCACACCTTTATCCTTGCACTGGAAACTAGTTCTCCTTATCCATAGACTCCCCCTAAGACTGTGTTTTCTCTTACTTGTCCTTTACATTCAATCTAATGCTCAAATACCTTTCAACCAATTTGAACACCTAGAGCATACACCCATGAGTGCATATTTCTTCCATGTGTTTAATAAAAAATTCGTGTTCATTTTGTTATCCAATGAACACTGTACACTTCCACGTTTTCTTACCTGCTACGAAGTGGGTGCACCCACACAACCTCCATAGCTAAATTAAATATCCTACCATGCATATTTTCCAAAGTTCTAATACCATTTCCACAAAACCATTTTATGTAGGACTAGGATCATTTTATTCCATGAGGTCATGTATATGGTAAAAACATCTAAATAGTTCACATACCTGACTAAGCTTCCCACATTATGAATGCTCTAACAATAAATAATAAACAATGCAAATGTCATTCACACCCAAATTTCAATCTCACAACATTAGATACCCATGTCCATATGGGGAAGGAGTTGGCATAGGTTATAGAGCTTTGTTAAATGCTTGCCAATATGCATTTTTCTTGTTAGTTTCCAAAGTCTTTTCAACAAATCTATTTTGTACAGATCTTATAGTCATTGTAGTCCAAAAAGACACTATGAAAGTGGCATTTTTTCCCAAATCCCTTGTGCAATTGGAGGAATATTGGCATAGGAGTTAGATGGTTGGATCCATGCCCAAATAAAATCACGTTTAGTCAATATTGCACCTTAGAATCACATGTTATCCCACATCTCAAGAAAAAGGGGTCTGATATTATTATTCTTATTATAATTTTTTAATCACCTAGAATCAAAACCGAGATCTAATCTAGTATTAATATTTAATTTTATATACTCCTTGAATTTGCATCATTATGGTCATTATTATTTTATTACTATGTTTTTAAAATATCTTTATAATAACAATGGTTGAAATATGACCCGTCATTATTAGAGGGGAGGGGGAAAGTTGGGCATTACATATCCCTCCTCTTATATGAGCATCCTCTTTAAAACGACATAACACCAAGGGTAAAAAGAGGGATGATAATAGTAATAAAGTCAACAACAAATTTGTTTAGGGAAAAAGAGTTTTGTCTTCAAAATAACAACCACCATAAGTTAACTACATTTTAATTTTTTTCTCAATTTCTTAATGTTCTGTGAAGATTGACATTTCCCCTAATTTTAATACTCAATTAATATTTTCCTTAATACCTTTTCTTAGTTTCAAAACTCAAGAGATTTCATTTTTCAATAGTTAAAATCCATAGCGAATTCAAATCTTAATTTGATAATTGTTTTGAAACACATTCACTTGTTTTCTCATAAAGGTATTCAAAATTAATTGATTTTATCATTTGCACCATTCACTTGTTCGATGTTCACAACATTACATCTTGTAAAGAATTTTAATTTCAAATTTCTAGCAGCTTTCCCAAAACACTTGACATCGCAGTGTCACACAAGGTCTAAAGCACAACACTAGCAACACACAAAATACCTTTTTAACACATTTTCATGACTGTACCTCGACCAAATCTCTAACCCAACTATGTGAAGAAACATGTAGTCCACACAACATAGAATTCATCACATATGCCCCCTGCATAGATCCAACACATGCTCGTGCCTAACATACAATAAGGCATCATGGAATGTGTATTCAATAGGTTTCACATGACTCGAAACCACGAATGTATCTACACAAAATTAAGATAAGATCCAATAACACATGCCAATAAGGAGGAGCATCAAGCCTCAATCATCAGATTATATAATAGGACTCACAGGATTATCTCTTGAATCATACATATCATCTCCAAATGTCTCCCAAATCTCCATAAGCCTCCCAAAATAACTCCATATGTCTCCCAGTAGAGAAAATAATCATAGTACCAAAACCAAGATGGGTCATTCACTATAGAGCCCGGTCACCTGAATATAAAAATCATTTATAAAAATAATAGTGCAAAAACAAGGATGGGTCACTCAACAAAGAGGTCTGTCACCTAAATACAAGAATCATAGTTCCAAAACTAGGTTGGGTCACTCACCAAAGATCCCCGTCACCTAAGTATAAAAATCATAGTGCCAAAACTAGGCCAGGTCACTCACTAAATATCCCCATCACCTGAATATAAGAATCATAGTGCCAAAACAAGGCTGAATCACTCACCAAAGATCCCCACCACCGTATTTCTCCATTCAATGAGGTCGGGTCACCCTATGGCCCTAGGCACATAAAGCTCCATCACCTCTACCCAAGTGACATAGTAACTTATAGCTCTAAAGCTACACAATCCTATGAACCCTTAGGGTGTACCCCTATATAAATAAGCGGGTCCATAGGTCACACCACTACATGGTTAATCCCATGACCCTATACCATCACATCACAACATTATAACCATCATATCAATCAGTTTTGAATGCAAAGTGACAAAAATTCCCAAGCCTTGGGCTAGGCTAGAAAAAATTTAAACTCCATAAGAAAATTTTGAACTTTAAGCAAATTAAATGTCTAAACAACCACATAATGCAAAGGATTTTTTGGCACATAATCATATTAAATGCCCAAAATTTAAGAAATCGTCAATCAAAAAAATTGTTGGTTCTTAAAGAGGAAAGAGAAGACAATCACTTCTTAAATAAAATATGAACATAGAAAAATCACATTACGATCACTACGTGGCCCTTCCATGGCCACCAAAGGGGTTCTCATTGAGTTGATGACACTAGGATATTGAGCCTCACCTCGCAAAATACATATAATATCTTATCAAATCATATAATTATCATATGTTGGCCATCGTGTGTTAGTGTTGTCATTGATGTCAAGTCCATTAATGGAAAAGGTTGTCATGAGGTCATATGATTCTCCATGAGGTGTCATTCAGTGTCAAAGTTGAAGCTTGGTTGGTAGTGCTAAGTCATAGTATGAGCCTTCCTAAGATGGTTGAATGTTTTCATGAGGTCAAACATGGTTGGTATGATGTTTCATGAGTGTCTAAAGGTTTGCATGAGGCCAGCATGGTCGGTTAATGGCTTTTCGTGGTTGAGCTAGGTCATTCCAGGCCTTTTCCTAGTCCTGGTGCATACAGTATGAGATGGATACATGAGATTTTTACCCAATCCATCATGATGGATAATTGTATAATCATGACGGTAATATACCTGAGATGTATGGTGATTTTCAGGTCGACACTCAGAAGTATGAGGCTTTGATTATGTCCTTGGGAAGCAAACAATGAGAAACAGTCAGGTAAACACAGGTAAATGAGATTGTATAGAGATTTTTAGATGAATTTGGGATATGAGATGAGTTTTAGAAGTTATAAGATGTCGTCATGATGGTTCATTACAAGTTTCAGGTCATTTTTAAGAAGGTATTTCAAGATACATTAGTTTTGGCAAAACTAGGTAAGTCACAGTGTGTTTTTGAGGTAAAAGTGAATCTTCTGATGCTCATTGTGAACTATGTGCTTTTCATGGGGATCTAATATATTTGGAATATTTTCTCAATCTAGTTATGAATGTCTCACAAAAATAATGAGGTGGTTTGATTGTCACGTTTTTATAAACGATCATTACGAAGACAAAGTGGTTTGAAAACCTAGCTTAGAGCTACTTGGAGAAAAATGGGTGTGATGAGTCTATTTTGATTGGTTTTTAAATATTGATGATTGGATGTTTTAGAGGACTCTTTCATATTTCCATAAAGGTATATTAGAGCATGTGACTATATGTAGGCCCCATCTTAAAATTATTTTTTCTAAAAAATATTAGTTTAAGGAAATATTTTCCAAAGGCTTTGAAGAATAAATTGACTTTGTTTTTATCCCATGATTTTTTATACATGTATAATATAGTTTCAAATCTTTTTTGAGGATAAAAATTACAATATGTGCCCTATTTGTGAAGACTAGTTTTTGGGGTAGTTTGGAGCATCTTGTAGTAAAAGTGGAATTGTAGGAGCTACAAGATGAGTTAGGACTCCATTAAAGTTGTGTTGTGATACTAGTTTAGATATATTTCTAATGGTATATAAAAAATGTATTTTTTATATGCTATGAAGAAGTTATGACTTGTTCTTTGGGGGTCAAATCTAGAGGATGCTTGATTTAGCAGGTTGTTAGGTGGCTTCATGAGGTAAGATGATGTTTTTGAGTTGTTAATGATTTTTGAACGTTTCTAAGTGCTTAGAAATTATATTTAAGGTTTTACATGATTTAGTAAAGTGTGGAAGTGAGGTTTTATGTGATGGAGCAAGTTGAGCTCAAGGCCAGTTCTTGAGTCCTGGAAGGCTAAAGAAGAAGTTTGCAAAGATTGGCTTGGTTGAAGGCATTCCACTTGGACTTGGAAGGAGTTAATATATGTTATGGAAATATTATTTAGAAGGATTTATGGTGGTATATGTATTTTTTATTTGTGATGAGATTTGAGGGGTCACTCTAGGTGAGTTTGTAGAGAAAAAGGTTTCTTGGTTTTCAGGACAATTGTTTCCAGGATGAAATAATGAAGTGAATGAGGCATGAGATGGATTATTTGATTCTTTATATAAGTTTAATAGTGAAGAGGTATGAATTTTTTTCCTAATGAAGGAATTTTGAGGTGTTGTAAGTGGTAGAAAGGTTGCAAACTAGTTGAGTTTGTAAAACTGGTTTCTGGGCAACTTAGTTTGGTGAAGAGGAAAGTTGATGTGATTTAAACATATCAATGTTTCATGAGTTAAAACATGCATGGACGTATTATAAATGTCCTAAATATTCCATATATTTTTTACATGCCATATTTGAATTGATCTTGGGTGGTCTTAAAGTCCAAAGGTGAAGAAAGGTTGTTGGAAACAACTGTTTGGTGAAGGTTATGAGCCTTTTGAGTTGTGTTATGAATTTTTTAATTGCTGAAAGATAATTAATGATGTTTGTTGTTTTTATGGTATATTACACTTGTATGATGAATTAGGGAGATTTAATAATCATAGTTTTGACATTTTTAGTTTTAGCTCATCCAGGTGATGGGGTTTTGAGCTAGTTTTGAGCATGTTTGATGGTTTTCATTATGGCTGACCTATATGGGTCCAATGTGCACATTGTAATGAATATATTAGGATGTTTTTAAGTTTTTTGGTCATATTCTTCATGAATTACTGACCTCCCTTGTGTTAGAAAGAAGAAATGGGTACAAAGCATGCTACGCCCTTAACCTATTGCTTGTATTAGGATATGAGTAGCCGACTTATGGCTTACCATATCATTTATACTTTCTCATGCTTAGTAGGTCGGACTTGGTGATGGCCATAACATATTAATAGTATATATAGGGGTTTTTAGGTAGTAGTTCATTACCATTGGAACATTTGAGTCTTATTTTCTGGTTTGGAGGTTGCCCCCTAGAAGTGGCGAAGCTATTATAATTGCATATTGAGATCATTATTATGAAATACTATGTTATTTGGTGTTCTATTGCTTTGCTCATAATCTGAATCATACAAGTAAGTTCATTACAAGTGGTATCAGAGCTGCGATTTGGGCCAAAATTAGGGCAAAAACCCTAAATTTTGTGTTTCCACTCATATATTGTGAACCAGATCAGAATTAGTTAGAGATATTTTTACCAGATTTTTGAATCATTTCAATTAAGTAAGGTATCCCTAAAAATTATGAGTCCTTTTTGGAGTAAATTTTTCAATAGTTATTACAAAATTTATGTTTTTCAATCAAATCAGCTCACTAGGGTGCAAATTTGTAGAATTTTTTCAGAATTATTTACATTTTGGGAAACCTCTCAAAAACAATATTATTAGTATCTTCTCTATGTTTTTTCCTTGTTCAGACTTAATTTTTATCGAAACCCTAAACCCTAAGGTTTGACATCATGGTGGGGCCTTCCACAAGAGCAAAAAAGAATCTGGTTACTCCAGGTAAAACCCCAGATAAAGAGGGAGGTAGTGATTGAAGCATTTGGAGTCAGAAGGGGTAAATACAGATTCCTTAGCACTAGGTTTTACCTCAATTGATCATAGGGTGAGCCAACTTGAGTATGAGCTACGAAATGTACAATCTGAGATCAGCCTCTAAAGGAGACATAAACCAAATCAATTAGTGCGATTGGATGATATCATGCAACATGTAAATGGTAAACATTATGGCCCAAATCCATGACCCATATACAACCAAGGGGGATCTTCAGTTCAAAATCATTGACAAAACTAACCATGTTGGATCAATTTTGCAATCCTAATCAGAATCCAACCTATTCACAACCACGAGAACATGATGCCGAAAGTGGATATGCGCAAATTTGATGGTAAGGATCCCCTGAATTGGATGAATCAAATAGAAAACTTCTTTGAGTTACATCAAACACCATCAGGAAAAAAGGTGACATTGGCATCCCTGTATCTTGAACCAAAACAATTCATTTGGTATCGATGGTTATGTGTTCAGAGGTAGAAGAATGGTCTCAGTGTCACTTGGATAGTTTTTATCAAGGAGTTGCAATTGCACTATAGTTCTATTGTTTCAGAGAACTAATTTAGTAAATTAGACAAAGTTACGGCAAACAAGATCAGTCAAAGATTATGTGCATCAATTCCAGAACCCATCCTTAAGGGTGGAGAATATTCCAAAAGAGAATCTGACTGACTTGTTTCTTGGGGGTCTTAAGGACCACATCGAGCATGAGGTATGTATGTTTAATCCACTCAAGCTTTCTAATTCTATTATCATGGCATGTTGAGTAGAGGAAAAAGTTCTTTGTAGTATGAGGCTAGCTTTCATTAACACCAGAGACTGTAGTATCTCTTCCCCTTCATTCACTAGGCCAATTAGATGATAATAATTAACTAGAACAAAATATGCAGAGAATATAGCAACACAGGATTATGTTTTAACATATGATGACCAAATATGGACTCGGGGCACATTTGTTCATTTCTTGGTGAAGTTATTCTATATACAAGGAGGTACTTGATCCTAATGAGGAAGATGAAGGTAGTTGGAGAGTCTTATGTTCCTCAGTAGAAGCTCAACCTTTATTTTCTCATACTCATCCCTACATATATCTCACCTATGAATAGCTCTAGGTAAGTTAGTACTCCTCAAAAACTCAACGTTATTGGCTATACACATATAACTCAATATGAAAATGATGATGTTTATTGATTTAGGGAGTACTTAATAACTGTTATAAATAATAAGTTAACTCCTAACATTAGACTGTTTTATCTTCAGCAAATGGAAGAAAAGAAATGAAAAAGGATTATGATTTTAGATGGCGTGACAGTCAAATATGGACTGGGTTACACATGTGTCATGAGAATCAATTTGTTTTATATTGACGGATACTACATGTTGGACTCAAAGAGGAATCTGTTAATTATATGGAGAGGCTGAGGAACCAGATATTGAAGATGGAAGTCCAGATGGATCACCAACCTATAATTTCAATTGCCATGCATTGTCCAGGTATGAGTACTCCTTCAAACGATTTCAAGGTTAGATGGATACCTCAATAAAATATGAAAGGTGATGGTAGTTGAGTCTCCACTAGATTATTAGCTCTCATAAAACTTGCAGAAGGATCCTCAGAAATGAAGATCCATGGGATTTATAGTGAAAATATTTTCGCACAACGTAGAAGTAGCAAAAGACATAATGAGTTTTTATGCCAGCAAAATATTTCTATGAAGATTAATGAGGTCAACTTGTCCATAACGGATGGATCAATAACATGGAAACATTCTTAACAACTAGAAGACTACCCTCCCAGTTTGAGAAAAAAAAGATCAGGTAACTTTAGGTTGTAGTCCAGGGAGCCTTATGCACCTAACATCAGACCATACAGATACCCATATTTTTAGGAAGAAGTCAGAATGAGAAAATGTCCTACTAAGGAAATGTATTGAAGGCAGGTATTATCAGGCATAGCCAGAGTGCAAATTCTTAATAGAGTTTTACAATGGTTTCGTCAGAAGAATGAGCACTTCTTAGCTTGTGGCCACAATAATGAGAAGTTCTCAATAGGTACAATATCAAAGAGTGTGCTTTCTTCACTAGTAAAAATAATATGATGATCCCTTCCCCTTCCTTATATTGCATGGTAGATGAACCCTTTATATCACATGGGAAATTAGATCTTTGTTATAGGTATGATAAAATCCTAGAATCAAGCATGAGGTCATAAATGGGTCTTGACAATAATTAACTACTTTCATGACTCAAGTGGATGGAAGCTACTGATTTTCTGGCCATCCTCAATTTACTAAAAGATATTGCAATAAGGTTCGGGGTTCCCTAAACCATAATTTATGATAGCTTGATGAACACTGTTTTCCTAGGCCCTTTTTAATGAAATCTCTGTATTGAGCTCTCATACATGACATATTGATTTACAATAAGACTTTCTCTAACTACTACCCGCAACAGGTAAATAAAGTGTTGGCGGAAGTATAATAACAAAAACCTGATTATGATCTATGAAAAGGACTATCCAGAATGTCAATCAAAAGAAGTGGTATGCTAAGAGGTAAAGAACACTCTATGGGCTGATAGGATTAATTCCAAAATAGCAAGGTGTCAAAGTTGATCCTCTTAAGATCTTAGCTATGGTGGAATAGTCATGAGACCAAACTTCTCTTTACTCTCTATGAATTTCCTAGGACTAACTAGGCTAATCCAACAGTTAGAATTGTGAGGGGATATAGATAAAAGGGAAATCAAAATGGCATAATTGGTGGAACTTGCTAGAACTAAGAAAATGCCTTGCCATTGGATCAGATGTAGCCACTAAATCACCAGTTTGAGCAACTAAAGTGAATCCATTTGACAAGACCCCAGTTTAGGCTACGTCCAATACTTCTCAAAGATAGGTGTTCTATTGTCTCAAGTGGGATAAAGCTTTAGAGCTCAGGACCAAGGTGACACTCCAATTTTGATGCACTTTGGAGTGAAGGCCAATTACATTTGAGAGTCGTCAACTTGTAAAGAGGCTAACTATTTTGACTTATTTAACCTATCTATGGAGAAACCGTGTAAATCCCATGTCAATGGGACTTCATGCGGTCAAAACACTCCCATTGAGTTTTTTCATCTGCATCTTGTAAATACTTCACGTGTGTTTTGTGTTTTTTATTGGAGGTCTCAAATACCTTTTGGAGTTATGTGTTAATCACTGGTTGAGTGTCTTTTCCTCAATCATTTTGGTAAGTCATATGTTGTTTTTAATAAGTGCTTGTGAAATCATGTACTACATGTTTCACTTGAAACATGTAGTGACTTTTCCCTTTTGTACATAGGTTTTAGGAATGTCCCTGTTGCAGGTCGATAAGCGGGTCTTTTTAGAAGCAAGTTTTTGAATGGCGATCAGTGATCTAGGAGTTGTCATTGATGTCAAATACATAATGATGGAGCAAGGGTTTTTAGGTGTCATATCAGTCTCCATGAGGTGTATTTTAGTGTCAAAGGTAATGCGCTTTTGTACAAGGACAGTGTCATGCTTTGAGTGAAGATTCTATGGTGTTTTGGAGCATAGTATTAGTGTGCATGGTCATAGTATGAGTCCTCACCTAAGTTGGATTGACACTCTGGATTTTCATGAAGGTACATCATGGATGGTATGATGTGTAAAGAGAATGTCCAAGTGTTTGGGTATGATCTCATCAGGGTCAGTTCATGTAGGTACATGGGTTGAGTTAGAGTCATTCTAAGCCTATTCATAGACCTAGAACATGTGATATGGTATGGAAGCTTGAGAAATGGAGACACCATAAGTCATGTTTTATTCATGGGACCAAGTCCTAGGTAGACACTGTATATGAAGTCTACTAAGGATTTCATCACCGGATTGCAGTTCTTCAGAGGTTTGGTAAGAATGTTTCATTGTCCATGGTGATTGCAAAAAGGCTGAAGACAAACTATGCCCATTTTTATGCCTTATCACAGTCACTGTGGTTGGAGAGTTCCAAGAATAGTTTTAGCTATGGTGGTGAGTTTTGGATACAGTTCATAGGATGTTTTCATGGAATGCTTTGTGACAAGTTTTAGGTTAGTTTTAAGATCCTATTTTCACAAGATACATCATTTTTAGTAACAGAATTAGGTTTTGAAGTTTGGGTACAAAACTAGCTCACAATTCGCAACTTCAGATGCTAGTTCTGAACTATGTGCTTTGCATGGGACATAGAGGTTTTGGGGGATGATTTTCCACTGAGCTAATATTTTTTTGAAAAAATAATGAGGTGCTATTTATCATCATGTTTTTATGAACGATCGTTAAGAAGGTAAATGCGGATTTGAAACCACTAGGAAAACCCTAGCTGGTAATAGCGACTTGGAGTAAATTGATACCTATTGAGCTCATAAGTGTTTTTTGTTTTTGTAAAATTTATAATTGGAGGTTTTACCGTCCATCCTTATATCACTTCTTCCTTGAGGGTATTTAACTAATCTCATGAGATGTATGTAGGCCCACACTCAACATCAAGGAAACTTTATGGAGTTTTGGCTAGTTTGTGAAAGAGAATTTGGCATTGAAACTAATGACTAAGATCACCATTTACAACAAGCATGGGAGTCAATTTCGTTCAGTGTACATGATAGTTTGAAATTCATGTTTGAGGACCTAAGATGAAATTATGTCTCCTATCTTTGAAGAATGGTTGTCCCTGAGGTTAACAAAGGCACATTTGAAAACAAAGTTGCTCCTAGAGATTATATATGGCCCTTGATCAGGCCTTCTAACTTAGAGTTAGAAGGAAATGTAAGATGCTATAGAAATTAGATTTAAATAAATCTTCACACATGATACCCATGCATTCCATGTATCCTACCTGATGATTTGTTATTGGATAGAAATTTGAAGCCTATCTCATTTTTGACCAGAACCTAATTTTGGGGTCTTGAAGAATCAGTTTGGAGCAGTTTCAGAGTTTGAGGTGTTTGCAAACAGGTACTAAGCCACTTAGAATTAGATGAAATTAAGTGAGTTGTTATAGAAATTAGACTCAAATACTATTTCCAATTATATATTAATTGAGACCTGGGATTATGAATGGTTTCTGCAGAAATATCCAGAACTCATTCCTTCATTCAGGACTAAAATTGGTTTGAAATTGAAGACCTAGTGGGTTTGCCCTTATGCTATTACTTGTATGAGTTTCATGAGTAGCCGACTTGTGGCTTACCATATCATTTTATTATATCATTTATATTTTCTCATGCTTAGTAGGTCGTCCTTGGTGATGGCCACAACATATGAATAATATATATAGGGTTTTTCAGGTAGTAGTTTATTATCATTGGAATATTTGAGTCTTATTTTATGGTTTTGAGGTTGCCCCCTTGAAGTTGCGAAGCTATTATAATTGCATATTGAGATCATTCTGCTGAAATATTGTGTTATTTGGTGTTCTATTGCTTATCATAATCTAAATTATACAAGTAATTTCATTACAAAGCAATTTTTTGAGTTCATTTTTGAACTAGTGCTCTATTGGGGAAAAGTAAAACCCAAGAAGAAGAGTGTAACTGGTATGAGGGAATGATTTGAAGGCTGAGGAAGTGTGTTACAAGTTGAATACTTATTAATAGCATGTGTGCAAGTGTTTAGATCCAAGACAAGTCCAAGAAGAAGAATATAGAGAGAGTTGAGTGAATGAGGGTTTGAAGGTGTGTGTATGAGGTGAATTAAAGATATCCATCGGTTGTGGCAAAAAAAAAATAGAGATAATCATCTTCAGGTGATTGAGTTGGAGCTTAGTCATATTAGGCATTTGTAACCTCCTTGTGGAGTGGGTGATTCACTAAATTAGGTGTTGGTTCTCCTTGTAGGATTGGTGCTCTACTAATCTAGGGGTTGTTGCTCCTTATGAGGTTGAGGCGTCAATAAATTTATGTTTTATGAGTAATATCAAAAAAAATCAGTGGGTTTTCTTCCCTTTTAAGGTTTCCCACTTATATATGGTGTTCATTTGTCTTCCTCTTTATTTCATGTACTTGGGAATGGTTAATACACACCTAATGTACACATATGGTCATGACTGTTAAATGAATGAATGTAATGATGAATGTAAGTGATGGTAAATGAAATGAAAGTTTTGTAGGAATGATTCATCCTCCCATATCAGTCCATTGTGCTTCCAACAATTGGTATCAGAGTAGGTCCTTGAGAATCAAGTTTAACAACTTGAAGGAGATCCTTTGAAGCACAAGCATGGGTAGATATTCAGATGTTGAAACAACATTAAGAATGAGGAATGAGGTTTCTCAGTCAGATATTCATAGATTTTAAGATCATATCAAGTGCATGGAAATAAATCATGGTAAAACTATGAAGGGTTTATAATCTCAAGTGGAGACTGTGAATAAAGCCCTAAGGGATAAAGATGAAGTTTGTTCCAAGTATGAAGAAAGGTTGAAATATTTGGAATCTAATTTATAAGATACTTCCAATAGTTTGAAGATGTATGGGAAGTTAAAAAATAGTTCTGAAACTCTTGGGGGGATCTTCAAAATCCAAAGAATGGCTAGTGAAATGAAAACATAGGGTATAAAGCAAAACATGTAAAGAATGACGATGTAGCTGAGACAAGTTAAAAATTAGATGAAAATATGACTAAAAAGGGTGATTTGAAAAGGTGTAACCATATTAGACATCCAAATGCACTAAGGTATGTAAAATTTCAAGGTTATTGTTATACATGCAATGGTTTTGGTCATAGAGCTAGAGATTACAAAAAAAGGTCTTCTAAGAATGGTAAATATATCTTCAAAGGTGAATTTTTTTCATGTTGTGAGTATGGGCATAGGGCCAAATATTATGTCGGGAGTATTTGTGTATATGAGCCAAGATAAACAAAGAATTTTGTTTGATTCAACTGTCAAAACTCAGGTCATATAGCAATACTATGCCAAAGCAAGAAAATGTTCATTGAAAGGTCTGATTCTAAAGGAACAGTAAAAGGATCTAATCTTGGAGGTCAAAATAATAAAGATATTATAAATTAAGAAATTTTTAGAATGAAGGATGATCACGTGATGTTTTTCAAAGAGAGTTCTAATGGCATCAAGATATAAATAAAATTCATAAAGCCTAAGTCAAGTTAAGGAAGCATGTTTTCTTTGGTTGAAGAAACAAGACTAGAAGAAAATCATATGTGTATACCTACTATTCAATATCCATTTCATGATAAGTTGAAGGAGCTAGGTTTTTTTAACACTTTAACTACGATAAGGTATGTAAAGTTATCTCTCCATGATTTTTTGAGTATTTGATACTTGTAGGTATCTGAGTATGTCACTTTGTCATACAAGTTCATCCTTATAGGTTTGAGTATATTGTAATGATATGATCAACATAGGTGCTTTTAGTCAATGGTATTTGAGATGTGTTAAGTGGATTTAACATTTGAGTGTTTGTGATCTTGAGCCAAAAGTTTGTTAGAGTTAATAATCCTAAGTTCTTGGTCTTAAACAATATATATAATGTCTTGTACTTGTTGCGAAGCCTGAATGATGGGTCTGTGAGGATATAAGGTATTGAAAAGGTGAGTCATGGTATGAGAATAAAGTTGTATGATCTTCATGAAGTCTTTCATGCTTAGTTTTGCAAGTATAAGTTCTCAAGGTTAATGATTTTAAGGTCTGAGTCATGTTGGAAGTTTTCTCAAGATGTCACCCACGAGTTGAAGGAAAAAATGAATTCTTGAAGAGATATTAGTTGGTTCTTATCAATCAAAAAGGTCTATCAAAATCATACCCTCAGTTTGAGTTGTCATGTAAGTCTTGAAAGGTCATTTTTAGTACTTAGTATTTTTTTGTCTTGAGGTAATGGAATGTCCAAGATGTATCAAAAGTATGTCATAGAGTCAAGTATGTCATCAAAAGATTCAAGGTACAATGGCATAATAAGGTGTTCTAGACCTCAAATTTTTCTATACAAGTCAGCCTGAGCATAAAAACTGAGTCTCAGAGGTAACCATAATCCTGTGTGTGCCTACAAGAGTCATATGACAGTTAACTAAGTCTGTAATAGGCGTGAAAGTAAAATGGTGTATTTTTCAGGTGTGGTGAACATTTTTAAGATCCTATGTTCTGAGCATCATCTCTTGAAATTTGATTAAAAATTACTTAGAGTAAGTTTGCATCTTAAGTCAAGGAAGGTAGTTTCTTATGAAGATGAGATAGTTTTTTGAAAGGTCAAGCTCGGGATGTGAAAATGTGAGTAATGCATAAGGGTTTTGATCTAAATGAAAATGTTTAAGTACTGAGTCAAGTGTTGTTGATTCATCAAGATAAGTAAATATTTAGGTGGGAATCATGAGAGGTATCCAAGTACAAAATATGTCATGTCTCAGTCTTAGTAGGGTGTTACACAAAATTGCTTCAAATTTTGAAGGAGTGGAATAATTAAGAGGCATATCCTACATTGAAAGTAATTGAAGGAACTTCAGATCCTACATGATGATATGAGGAGATTTAAAATGAGTATGGTTTGTAAAGTATGTAGGATGATGACTGGGTCTAATGAGGAAATGGTGACCTATAGCTTGAAAGAGGCCTTAAGGCCAAGTGATAAGATGTGATGGTTTTTATGCATCAAGGAGTGATGTATAAAGGCCTAAAATGATAAATTAAGCTCAAATAGAGCTCTACATGTGTCAAAATGATGTACTATAGGTTCCAAGGTACTAAGTTCAAGTGATATGCTACATATATCTATAGATTGTAAGAAATCTATGGTGCACTGAATAAGTTCAAGGGATTCTCAAAGTTTTATAAGGTTGATTCATCCTTGTGATAGGTTGATAAGTCAAGACATGTTCAAGTGTTCACACTTGTTTAGAGTCTAAGAATGGTTGTAAGAGTGGTATCTCGATGATTTACAAATTCAAGCTTGCTTGAACAAGGTAATTACTCATGACTTGAGGTCGAGAAAATAAAGGTAACCGATTATAATGAAAGTTGTAGGCCATAATAGTGATTCTCAGTGATTGCAAGCTTAGCCATGGAATCAAAGGTATTGTATACATGTTGAGGGTATTTACCATGCTTTTGGAGATTAAATGCAAATTTTACAGTGGCCTAATCTCTCCTTTAGGTTTGTAGAGAGGTTTGAAAGATCTTTAGGTATGTAAATTGTCTAATGTGGCTTATTATTAGTATTGTACTATTGGAAAATGTTTGTGATATCTTGAAGGGATGCTTGTGATTATGTGAGGTTTGGGATCACACTCAGAAGTTGTCATCTGTTAACATGACTTGGTTAAGAATATAGAGTGGTATCAAAATGCTACAAGATCTATAACAGCATATGTAGACCTAAAAAGTGTGTACACATTGAGACAAGTTTGACTAACAAAAATATGGGATATGCACACTCAGAGGTATATTTGACAATGATTGACAATCAAGATTCAAGATATTGTTAATATCCTTATTATCTGAGTTTATGGTGTAAAAAGGATATTTATCTTCAAATAAAGTAAAATAATGTCTTAAGGTTCTATGACAGAGATCTTGTTACATCAGAGAAAAAGGAGCTAAATTTGAGCTTGTTCCAAGGTTTAAGGGGAGGCTTGAGTACACTCTACCATTGAATAGTGGTGTTATGTATGGATCATATGACTAAATATGATTGAAAAGGTAACCTACAGGTTTGGAGTTGTCTGAAAATACTTGAGTTGATCAAAAGCATCAAGTCTAGGAAGTGCTCAAGGATCCAGAAGTTTTTGTTTCTATGTAAGAGTCCTGAAATGTGGCTAAGCAAGGATGTGATCTCAAAAAATTGTTCTTGCACAAAATGAAGAATCAAAGTGTAAATGGACCTAGAAAATGAAAAGGATAAGTATCTCAGTTGACATGTACTGTGTCAAGATTGTGTATGTTCATCTAAAGCTTTTGAAACATTGGGAAGTGCATTGAAATGATAAGGAGTCTAAGCATCCATAATAAGGTCACCTAACAAGCTATATGGGTTGAAATGTTACCCTGTTTTGATCATATTCAAAGGGAATAGAAGATGAAATATAGTTTTCAAGGGGTCACTCCCCACTTCACGCATCATGTTAGATGGATAAATATTGGATATACAGGACCCCTGGGATATGGACCTACGTGAATTTTAGTGATAGGGTTAGAGATCCAATGAAAAATGCATGGATGAATGGTATCTTGCCAAATGGACGTTATTTGGGTGTGTTTTCCTTCCATTACATGTAATAACCCAGAGTTTGTGCTCGGAGCGCCGCCACAATTGATAAAGACTCCCAAATAGTTAGAGATGATGACAAGAACAATCGTGATCAAATTGGATAGTGAATATTTGAATACTTTTTGTTGAAACTTTCCCAATTCAAGGAATATGCCAAAAAATTCCCCAGCGTCTATCTTCAACACTAAGATACAAAGATTGATACTGGACTAGGGTACTTACAAAAATAAAAACTAAGAAACTAAGCCTTCAGTGGCTAGGATCATAAGGACTATCCCACGAATCAGATTTTATCGAGGACAGTAAATGCCATCATCAACTTGCTAAGAAAGAGTTTCAGGACTCCCTTCTTCTAAGGATTTCCAAGATGGATGTATTTATACATGCCACTATCTAAAATAATGTTTGATCTATCACGCTGGGCAAAACATATTAGTGATGCCATCAACTTCCAACTATCGGAGTTGTCCAATGATGGGTCATTGTAACTTCCAAGATTTAATCAAACTTGTTCAAATGTTGATGTCATTATAAAAAAGGGTTGATGTTAAGGCTATATGTAAGAAGTGATTGAAATCAGTACTATGGTGGGGTGGTGGTTCTCTCTTTGGGGGGTTTGTTCGTATAATTTTATGGCCTACACTACTCAACTACAGAAAGCAAAATAAATCCTAAGCTACTGAAAGAAAACAAAATATAGAAAGTGTGTTTAATCCACGGAAAGAACATTACATAGAATTGAAATGATTTAAAAGAAATTCTTGGATCAATGAAATACTTTCTCAAAGGAAATAACATAAGGAAATATGCAAACTCTGTATATAGCAAGGAAATATAAGATTTGTATTGATAATAACCATTTCAACCAAGATATGAAAGTTGAAGAAACGTAACAAAAAAGAAATAAAAACATGAAATATCAATCCTCTAATCTCTCAGTAGAGTGGGCCCTGCTTATTACTTCGGGATTGAGGATCTTATACACGAATAGATATTCAAATAACGGTATATTGATATAAACAAGTTCATCACATACTTCAGAAAAACTAAAAAATAATATGAACTGATATAATAGGTAGACAAAAATCTCCTCACTCTCTAAGTAATAGTTTAAAGAGGTGTCGCTTTATAGACACAACTGAGTAAAACAAGTGTCATGAATGTGGGAAATGAATTAAATAATAACAACCTCATCTAATTTCCATGACACCCTATTTCTCAAAAATAGGGGTCCTCATTTTGAGATTGTTATGAGTAAATTCTATAAAATGCCATAGTTGTTAACGGATTCTGCTTCTCCTTAGCTGAAATGATCAAAAAAAAGTGGTAGAAAAATGTGCCTTATCAACATTCACATGTCATCAAGTCACCAAAAGGGAAATTAGTGGAATTTCCATTGACATAGTTCACGTGGAGACAATATACGGATAATAGTCATCACTTTAACTTTGGATATAACGATCTGGAACATCCCCATGCATTAATTAAAAAACGATTATGATCAAAATTCTATAGTATATGATGTTTTATGTTATAGAAAGTCATCATGGAATCATCATCTCCATGCACTTTACCTTTTTCATGTCATGGAAAATATCTCGACTCGATTCTCGGTACCAAGAGTGAGATTGCCCTATATAATATTCATCAAATTGAGTTACATATTTTTTTTTTGGTACCATTTGCATACTTGGGTTTCCATATAACCTAAGCCCATGCCATAAAATTGTCATGTGACTGGGGAGCATAATTTCCAAGTGTTTCAGGGGCCAAAACACAAGGAGGCCTTACTTGAATACAAACCATTCCTTGCTATATTCCATTTTTCCCTTCTCTGCCAATTGCCCAAATAAATCTATAAAGGCATTCCCCTTTTGCCATACTCCAATGATATTTTTTGGCGGGGGGAAATACTTTCTCTTCTGTTTAATGAAAAAATATAGTGATCCCCACCTCTATCATAGGCTTCCTTAGCCATACCAAACTTTCATTGTGGAAGTGTCAAATTTTGGACACATATGCCAATATTTTGAAGCTAGTATTTTACCAATCCCAACTTGATAAATACAAAAACTAAAGCTTTATTCATGGAGCATATTATGGTGGGGAGGTCTAATATAAAAATGGACAGTTTTCTGGCCTCTTGATGTAACATTTATCTATTTTTTATTCCCACACAATGTGATTTCTCACTAATGACGAAAATATTTCAATGAACTCTCCTACTGATAATTTTATAAAGAATCGAGAAAAACATTGTAACCAACATATATTGGAGATAAAATTCACATAATAAAATTTTGATTACTTTCAGAAGTACAACCTTGATAAATCTCTTAAAAAATGTGTTCCATCCAAAGCCTCATGAGGTTACCCACTACACATTCTTTGTAACTCCACGAATAAAAATATTGGAAGGAACAAACTATCGATAGAAGATAGGTTTTCTCAGGCCTAAAAGTTTTTGCAAGAAAAAGGAAACATAAATTCAACAATGTTCCAATTTACTCGCGGAATTATAGTTTGACTCACCCTGTTCTTTAAGTTTCCTATTTCTTTGACCCAACTCTTATTTCTAAGCAACAGTTGGGCACAATGAGAGGAAAAATCATTCCCTGATTTGACAAGCAAATATTCTTTTGCCTTCTTAAAACAAACTATCAAACAATATGCCTGGTGCCTCTTTAAACGATCAAAACAAGATTATTGGGCCGCTGTTAAAGGAGCAAAAATTAGACTTAAAACAGTCCTATCTTTGTGGGTTATGCGCCAACTTCCTGTGTGACTTTGTAGGCAATTTCGTCTAGCTTCAGTCTGGATTTCCGTAGCCGCAAGTATATTTTTAGAACTCTCAACAAGAACCCTTTTTTGGGAAAACCCTCAGTAGAGTAGCATGAATTTTCTCTTTAGAAATGGTTTGATGTGAAGTCATCATCTTTTAATTTCTCTCCAAGAGCAGTCCTATTTTATACGTACCAATTTAATACCACTTCTTCCGAAATGGGGTGGTTGACCCTTCATTAGACAATGAGGCTAAGAAAATTATTTTTCTTGAGGGACCAACCTTCTTGTTCGCATTAAACTATGTAGAGTAGAAGGTGGCGACATGGTACTAATATTTTTTTTGGAAGTTCAAGGCCATAGAAGGTTTTCATCCTCACCTGCCAGATATTCTAGAACCACACATTGCAAGGGCGCGAGGAGTTGATTAAAGCTTCGGAGAGAACTGGAAGCAGGTATGAAGACATGGTGAAAGAACCCTTTTGATTCTTCTATTTATAACTCTCCCCTACAGTTTCTATCTACCGTCCTCTTGGGTCTGTAGAATCCGAGTGTGTTAATTAGTTGGATAAGCCAAGGTGTTTAAGACAGAATTACCACCTCCACTTTTGTATTTCTAGCCTACCTTGAAGACATCATCTGCAAGTACTCGAGAAGATTAACCTCAAGATGGGGGTTTTTCGGGCCCTTATTATAAAATGAGTTATAATCTTCAATGTTTCACCCCCTAATACTGACGATTTCTCATCACAAATAAAATACAATGTTCACACAAGTAGCAATTTCCTTCCCAATGGCTGGAAACAACTCTCCCTACAATTTCCCTTGGAATTCCGTGGGGATAATGATTATCTCGCAAAAAGAATTCCCCATTGCCTCATGAAATAGAGATATCAATCCTCAGTGGGGAGTTTAGTTATAACCTTAAGCCCAAAAATCTGGGAGACCAAAAGATTGTGGAAAACAATGTGGATGTTTATTTCAATTTTTTCCATCATAGGTGAGAGCAAGTTGACCTCAAAATCACAAAAATTGCTCCCAACTAACCTCATCAAATAACTCAAATATTGTGAATAAAAATCCAACCAATGCGCATCATATGGAAGATTGAGGATGATGAAATTCTATAGCAGTGGTTCTTACATATTCAGTTTTCTGCTTTTATGTACCCCACAGTTCAAGAGTGGTTCAAGTGGAGCTACAGGAAAAAAAAAAATGGCATTGGATGTATGAGAGGAGATAGAGTATTTGTACGTAATGTAATGCATAATAAGGTTTTCTAGACCTCAATTTTTTCTATACAAGTCCGCCTTAGCATAAAAACTGAGTCTCAGAGGTAACATAATCCTGTGTGTGCCTACAATAGTCATATGACAGTTAACAGTCTGTAATAGGCTGAAAGGAAAATGTTGTATTTTTTCAGGTGTGGTGGCACATTTTTTAAGATCCTTTTTCGGGCGCATCGGATGCGGTCTTGAATTTGATTAAACTTACTTAGAGTAAGTTTGCATCTTAAGTCAAGGAAGGTAGTTTCTTATGAAGATAAGATAGTTTTTTGAAAGGTCAAGGCTCGGGATGTGAAAATGTGATTAATGCATAAGGGTTTTTAATCTAAATGAAAACGTTTAAGTATTGAGTCAAGTGTTGTTGATTCATCAAGATAAGTAAATATTTAGGTGGGCATCATGAGAGGTATCCAAGTACAAAATATGTCCTGTCTCGGTCTTAGTAGGGTGTTACACAAAATTGCTTCAAATTTTGAAGGAGTGGAATAATTAAGAGGCATATCCTACATTGAAAGTAATTGAAGTAACTTCAGATCCTACGTGATGATATGAGGAGATTTAAAATGAGTATGGCTTGCAAAGTATGTAGGATGATGACTTGGTCTAATGAGGAAATGGTGACCTATAGCTTGAAATAGGCCTTAAGGCCAAGTGATAAGATGTGATGGTTTTTATGCATCAAGGAGTGATGTATAAAGGCCTAAAATGATAAATTAAGCTCAAATAGAGCTCTACATGTGTCAAAATGATGTACTATAGGTTCTAAGGTACTAAGTTCAAGTGATATGCTACATATATCTATAGATTGTAAGAAATCTATGGTGCACTGAATAAGTTCAAGGGGTTCTCAAAGTTTTATAAGGTTGATTCATCCTTGTGATAGGTTGATAAGTCAAGACATGTTCAAGTGTTCACACTTGTTTAGAGTCTAAGAATGGTTGTAAGAGTGGTATCTCAATGATTTACAAATCCAAGCTTGCTTGAACAAGGTAATGACTCATGGCTTAAGGTCAAGAAAATAAAGGTAACTGAGTATAATGAAAGTTGTAGGTCATAATAGTGATTCTCAGTGATTGCAAGCATATCCATGGAATCAAAGGTATTGTATACATGTTGAGGGTATTTACCATGCTTTTGGAGATTAAATTCAAATTTTACAGTGGCCTAATCTCTCCTTTAGGTTTGTAGAGAGGTTTGAAAGCTCTTTAGGTATGTAAATTGTCTAATGTGGCTTATTCTTAGTAGTGTACTATTGGAAAATGTTTGTGATAGCTTGAAGGAATGCTTGTGATTATGTGAGCTTTGGGATCACACTCAGTAGTTTGTCATATATTAACACGACTTGGTTAAGAATATAGAGTAGTCTCAAAATGCTACAAGATCTATAACAACATATGTAGACCTAAAAAGTGTGTACACATTGAGACAAGTTTGACTAACAAAAATATGGGATATGCACAGTCAGAGGTATATTTGACAATGATTGACAATCAAGATTCAAGATATTGTTAATATCCTTATTATCTGAGTTTATGGTGTAAAAGGATATTTATCTTCAAATAAAGTATAAATATTGTCTTAAGTTTCTATGATAGAGATCTTGTTACATCAGAGAAAAAGGAGCTAAATTTGAGCTTGTTCCAAGGTTTAAGGGGAGGCTTGAGTACACTCTACCATTGAATAGTGATGTTATGTATGGATCATATGACTAAATATGATTGAAAAGGTAACCTATAGGTTTGGAGTTGTTTGAAAATACTTGAGTTGATCAAAAGCATCAAGTCTAGGAAGTGCTCAAGGATCTAGAAGTTTGTGTTTCTATGTAAGAGTCTTGAAATGTGGCTAAGCAAGGATGTGATTTCAAAAAATTGTTCTTGCACAAAATGAAGAATCAAAGTGTAAATGGACCTATGAAAATGAAAAGGATAAGTATCTCAGTTGACAGGTATTGTGTCAAGATTGTGTATGTTCATCTGAAGCTTTTGAAACATTGGGAAGTGCATTGAAATGATAAGGAGTCTAAGCATCCATAATAAGGTCTAAACAGGCTATATGGTTTGAAAATGTGCCATGCTTGATATCAAATGATGTAGCAGAGATGTGTATGGTAGTATAAGAAGGATATCAAAATTGAAGATAGGGAGAGGTTCCTTTGTCCTTGTATCAGGTGGCATAGGTGCACAAGGTGTCTAAAACTCTATGGAGTCATGTATACAAGATTTATTTGTCTGTTTGAAGGAAAATTAAAAAAAGAAGCATGGTGAGATGTGATCTCATGAAAAAAATTCACTGAGTACTAAAATATTATTTCATGGCAGTGGTGTTTTTTTTTATCCATCTTCATGACAAAGAAGCAATCTATGTGGCCTAAATTTTACTTTTTCTACTAGATTAGGGTGTTACAAGTCTAGGGGGATCCATGAGGCTATGTTTCATGATGTGTTTTGGATTTGGGAGGATTTAGAAAGTTGGCATCTTTAAACTAATAATGAGATTCATAAACACTGGATTTGTTAAATTTCCAAGTTCCCCTTGCCAAGAGGACTTTGTAAATTTTTCCTGTAAAATTTTACCTCGTGCTGAATTTTATTTTTCTAAAAATTTGTAAAAAATTGCCTAAGTGTTGAGAATTTCTTCGGATTTCAGATTTCGGAAGTCAACATGCAATTTTCATGCAAACTACTTGCTAACTTCCGAAACCTAAAACCCGCCATATATAATAAATATGCATCAGTCGGAAGTCATAACTTAAACTATATTTTTCATGCAAATTGCATGTTAAATTTTGAAGTTTGATTCCCCACTCACAAAGAGGAATTTGGAACCCAAAGTGTCATTTGAATGAAAACTATGTCCAAACTTCCGAATTCTAAATTCCAACCATTTTAAAGGTATTTAGGGTTTTGGAACCTGACGTGTAGTTTGTATTCAAATTACGTCCATAAATTTGACTTTTAAAACTTGATGGTAGGTTAGCATTTATTGCCAACTACCTGTACGTGTCAGCCCCGTGGTAATTAATTCTTAAATTTCTATTTAAAGGAAAAAAATTACTTTTCTTTTTCACGTGAAAGTTTGGTACGCCAACTTGTTGACACCTCTCTGATCTCCAACCATAATTCTTAGGTGGATTTTTGAGCATTTGTTTGCGATTTTCCTCACTAACCCATCTAGTATTTAGGTAAGTTTTGAAATTTATATTTTACAAGGTGTTTTTGGCTTATTTTATAGGGTTTTTCTTATCATTTTTTCATCTGGCCTCATGGGTGCCCTTCACATTTTATTTTTTGTGTCATTTTTTTGGGATTTATCCTTGTGTTGTGGACATACTTATTCTATGTCTCTTTCACCTTCATGGTTTCTATTGTTTTTGAAACTTAGGCTTTAAAACATCATTTTCTGGAGAGGTGAAAGATAAATTGGCATGGAGAAACCATTTTAAAGATTCAGGGATGTGAAACAGGGTTCAAAGTCTGCCGTCGGAAGTCAAAGACTAACAAACACTATGTAGTTTGGTGCTTTGGGTCGGAACTGACATGTCACCTTACAGTCAAAACTTTGGGTCGGAAGTGCAGTGGAAAAAAAAAGTCAGAACTTCGGGGTGAAAGTGCAGTTCAGAATTACATGTCTACAAATCAGGATCCAACCTCTGTTGGTGGAACTTCAAGGAATAATTGTATGTCGGAAGAGAAATTATGAGCTATAAGACTGTATTACAGAAGTTAACTTCAAATTTTCATTCTAGAGGAGGGTTTTCAGGTATTTATCCAAGGGAAAATGTCTAGATCATATTCAAAGGGAAATAAGAAGATGAAATATAGTTTTCAAGGGGTCACTCCCCCTTCAAGCATCATGTTAGATGTCGATAATATTGGATATATAGACTTTGGGCATATTGACCTACCTGAATTTTAGGATAGGGTTAGAGCTCCAAATGAAAATGCATGGATGCAAGGTATCTTTGACAATGGAATTCATTTGGGTGTTTCATTCCTTCCATTAATGCAATGCCCAGATTTTGTGCTTGCAGTCACCGCACAATATGATAAAGACTCCCAAATAGTTAGAGATGATAACGAGACAATCGTGATCAAATTGGATAGTGAATATTTTGAGTACTTTTGTTGAAACTTCCCAATGTCAAGGAATATGCCAAAATTTCCCCAGAGTCTACTCTTCAACACTGAGATACAAAGATTGATACTTGTACTAGGGTACTTAAAAAATATACCTGATGAAACATAAGCCTTCATTGGCTAGGATCCCTAAGATTATCCCATGATCAGATTTTATCGATGAATTAAATGCCATCATCACCTTGCTAAGAAGAGTTTTAGGACTCCCTTCTTCTAAGGATTTCCAAGAGTGGATGTATTTATACATTACCACTATCTGAAAGAATGTTGATCTTATCCAATGGGCAAAACATATCAGTGATGCCATCAACTTCCAGCTATCGGATGTCCTAACTAATGGGTCATTGTAACTTCCAATGATTTAATCGACTTGTTCAAATGTTGATGTCATTATAAACTATGGTTGTGTTCAAGGTTGTATGTAGAGAAGTGATATGAAACTCATTACAATGGTGGTTATCTCTTTTTGGGGTGGTTTTTTTAGTATCATTTATGTTCTACACTACTCAACTACAGAAAGCTAATATAATCCTAAGCTACTGAAATGAAAACAAAATATAGAACGTGTGTTTAATCTACAGAAACAACATTGCTAGAATGAAATGATTTTAAAAGGAAATTCTTGATCAATTGAAATACTTTCTCAAAGGAAATAACAATAAGGAAATATGCTATAGCAAGGAAATATAAGATTGTATTGAAATAACCATTCAAACCAAGATATTGAAATTGAAACTTAACAAATATAAAGAATAAACATGAAATATCAATCCTCTAATCTCCTCAGTAGAGTGGGCCCTTGCTATACTTCGGGATTGAGGCTCTTAACACGAATAGATATTGAAAATAACATATATTATATTGATCTAAACAAGTTCATCACATACTTCAGAAACTAAAAATAACTATCAACTGATATAATACTGTAGCAAAAATCTCTAACTCTCTAGTAATAGTTTAAAGAGGTGTCTTATAGACATGACTAAGTACAACAAGTTTCATGAATGTAGGAAACGAATTAAATAATAACAACCTCATAAAAGATTCCATGACACCCTATAATTCTGCTAAAAACAGGGGTCCTCGTTTGTAGATTGTTATGAGCAAATTCTGTAAAATGTCATAGTGGTAACGGACTCGGTCTCCTTAGCTGAAATGATCAAAAGTGGTATAAAATGTGCCTTATTAACCTTCACATGTCATCAAGTCACTCAACAATGAAATTAGTGGAATTTCCATCGATCATTAGTTCACGTGAGACAATATAAGGATAAATTCATCACTTTTACTTTGGATATAACTATCTGGAACATCCCCATGCATTAATTAACGTATTTATGATCAAATTCTATAGTTATATGGATGTTATAACAAGTCAATTCATGGAATCATCATCTCCCATGCACTTTACCTTTTTCATGTCCATGTGCAAACTATCTATGACCAAGCTATGCCATATCATATTCCTCAAATTGATTTACATATTGTTTTCTTGTACCTTTGCATCCTTGGGTTTCCAATATAACCTCAGCCCATGCCATAAAATTGTCATGTGACTGGGGAGCACTATTTTTCCAAGTGTTCATGGGGCTCAAAACACAAGGAGGCCTTACTTGAATACAAACCCATTCCTTGCTATATTCATTTTTTCCCTTCTCTGCCAATTGCTGAATAATATCTACAAATGCATCCCCTCTTTGCATACTCCAACTGAGATTTTTTGGGGAAATTACTTCTCTTCTTTTTAATGGAAAAATCAGAGTGTCCCACCTCTTATCATAGGCTTCCATAGCCATACCAAAGTTCTATTGGCAGTAAGTTTCAAATTTTTGGACACATTGTGCCAATATTTTTGAAGTATTTTTACCAATCCCAACTTGATAATACAAAAACTAAAGTCTTTCTTCATGGAAGCATCATTATGGTGGGTAGGTCTAATATAAAAATTGACAGTTCTGGCCTCTTGATTAAAAATATCTATTTTTTATTCCCACACAATTTGATTTCTCATTAATGACTAAAAATATTTCAATTGAAACGCTCCTACTGATAATTTTATAAAGAAATCGATAACATTTGTAACCAACATATTATGGAGATAAAATTCACATAATAAATTTTTTACTTCAGAAGTACAACCCTGATAAATCTCTAAAAATGTTTTCCCATCCAGAGCCTCATGAGGTTACCCACTACACATTCTCTGTAACTTCCATGAATAAAAACTATTCTTGAAGGAACATACTATAGATAGAAGATGGTTTTCTACAGGCTAAAAGTTTGCAAGAAAAAGGAAACATAAATTCAACAATTGTATCCAATTTATTCTTGGAATTATAATTTAACTCAACCTTTTCCTTAAGTTTCCTATTTTCTTTGACCAACTCTTTATTTCTAAGCAACAGTTGGGCACAATGAGAGGAAAAATCATTCCATGTTTGCAAACCAATATTCTTTTGCCTCTTTAAACTATCAAAACCAATATTCTTTTTCCTCTTTAAATTATCAACTTATACTTTTAAAGCAGTCATGTCTTTGTGGGTCTATGCGTCCAACTTCCTGTGTAGCAATTTTCGTAGCTTCAGTCTGGATTTCTGTAGCCGCAGGTATATTTTTTAGAACTCCCACAAGAACCTTTGGACCCTCAGTAGCATGAATTTTCTCTTTAGAAATGGTTGATGTGAAGTCATCATCTTTCAATTTCTCTCCAAGAGCAGAATAAGTACCAATTTAAGCAAACTCTTTCAAAATTGGGGTCAAACCGTCATTAGACAATGTAGGCTAAGAAAATTCATTTTTCTTGAGGGACCAAACCTTCTTGTTCTCATTGAACTAGTAGAAGGGGCCAACATGGTAATATTTTTTTGGAAGCTCAAGGCATAGAAGGTTGTTCATCCTCACCTGTAGATTCTTCTATAACCACATTGTAAGGTCGAGGAGTCGATTAAAGCTTAGGATGAGAACTAGAAGTCGGTTATGAAGAAACTGGTGCAAGAGCCCTTTTGATTTTCTTCTATTTATAACTCTCCCCTAGAATTTTCTTATCTACCTTCCTCTTGGGTCTACTAGAATCCTGATGTGTGTAAATTAGTTGGATAAGACCAGGGTGTTTTAAGACAGAATTACCACCTCCACTTTTGTATTTCTAGCCTACCTTGATGACATCATCTGTAAGGTACTCGAGAAGATTAACCTCAAGATTGGGGTTTTTTCGGCCCTTATTCAAATGAGTTAGAATATTCAATGTTTCACCCCCCTAATACTGATGATTTCTCATCACAAATAAAATACATGTTCACCCAAGTAGCAATTTCCTTCCAATGGCCTGGAAAACTCTCCCTCCTAATTCCCTTTTGAATTCCGTGGGGATTAATGATTATCTCGAAAAGAGATTCCCCTTCCTCATGAAATAGAGATATCAAATCCTTAAGTGGGGAGTTAGTTACAACCTTAAGCCCAAAATATGGGAGACCAGAGATTGTGGCAACAATGTGGATGTTTATTTCAATTTTTTCCCTCCTAGGTGAGAGCAAGTTGCCTCAAAATTAAACAAAAATTCTCCACCTAAATCCTCATCAAATACCTCAAATTTGTGAATAAAATCCAACCAAGTTGCATCATGGAAGAATTGAGAGATGACGTAATTCCATAGTAGTGGCTCTGCAGATTTCGGTTATGATTTCTTATTTTACCCCATAGTAAAGACTGGTTCAGGTGAAGTTGCAGGAAAAAATGGGTAAAACTGGTTGTATGAGAGAGACAGAGTATTTGTATGTAATGTCAAGTAGCGGAATTTTTAACTACACTCGAGTTTATAATGGCATTAAGTAGACACAAATGGAAGCGAAAAAGACTGATGGTACTAACTGAGGTGGAAAGATTTCAATTTCTTTACATGGTTCACATGTTGTCATTGTGACTACTTATGTTATTTTTCATTCCTCGAAAAAGGTGACACATTCCTTTACTCATCTATTATTACTCCTTATCCCTCCATTTTACTCCATGAGATTTGATTTTACATTTTAATAAATGCATTAAATTTGATTTTATGTTTTAATAAATGCATTGGGGAGCTCTAAAAAATAGTTAATATCTATAGTGAAAAGTGAGTAAATGTCACCTTACCATCTCAGCTTTTTCTTACCATTGGCGTTCCACCTCCTGCGTTTTAAAAGTAACCATGATCAATACACATTTCGATAATTGACATCTTTAACCTTTATTTGCATGCAAAAAGAAAACATATTTTTGTATTTTTAGATTTAGGGGAAGAGGATCAGAACTATGATCTTCTTCCTTTATTTAAACTTTCCTAACAACTACTCATGGCGGGAAGAGTTGCAGTCTTCCACGGAATCAAATTCTTCACACAACACTATATCCTTAATGAAAGTGTCCTTATCATGGGGATGCTGATATAGCCTCAGTCTATGGCAATTCACTAACAAACTTCTTCTGTCACCATCAATTATCAAAATTCACACAAATCCATTATCATAAATATTTTCAATTTGATAGGGTCCTAACCATCTTGTTCTCAATTTCCCTTTGAATTATTGATATTTTGAGTCAAACAGTAAGACCCAATATCCTTCATTGAACCTTCTAGTCTTGATATGAGCATCATGCTAGACTTTCCTCTGATGTTGAAGGATTTAAGTTTTTTTTGTTCCTCCATCTACATTTCACCAAGTTCATTCAACTACATCACTCTTTCACGTCGAGCTTCATCCAACTCAATTCCTATATACAATGTTGTCCTCCAAGTTTGTAGTTAAAATTATATTGGGAGCAACGACTTCTTCCCATATATTAGTTCATATGGGGAAAAACCAGTTGTGAGTTTCTAGGTTGTATTGTATGCCCAGACCACTTCTGGAAGCCTTGGTACCCAATTCTTCCTATCTACGTTGATAAATTTAGTCAAGATTTTTTCCAGTTCTTTGTTTTTGACTTCCACCTGCCCATTGGATTGGGGGTGGTATGGTGATGATTTCCTATGCTTGATTTGGTAAATCTTTAGGAAGGCTTCAATCATTTTTGACATGAAATGAGGTCCCTGATCAGATACAATGGCTCTAGGAGCTCGAAACCTTAGCATGATCTTATTGTACAAAAATTTAGCTACATTATCCTCATTGGCAGATGCCAATGCTTGAACCTCGACCCATTTTATAACGTAGTCGGTGCACACTAGTAGGTACTCTTTTCCATAGGATGGGGGGTTGAAAGGTCCAATGAAGTCAATTACCCTTTTCTTAAATGGCCCTAAGACTAGCTGAGGATTAAGGGGCATATAATAGGACAATGTAGGCTTCCCCATTATCTGACATGCATCACATTTTCATACATTTTTTCTTGACATCTTTGTGTAGAGAAGGCCAGTAGTATCCATCTTTAAGGACATTGTAAATTGTCCTCTTTACTGAGTAGTTCCATCCTATAGGTTCATCATGGCATGCTCTCAGTATGTCATACACTTCATCTTATCGAACACACCTACGAAGAATCCTGTCACGACAACATTTAAACAAAATTCCATCACACCATTTATATTTAGCAATGTTTCTAACTAATCATTTACATTATTTACTAGTAAAGTAAGTTGGAAACTTTCCTGTAGTTAGATAATTGGCAAGATCAACAAACCATGGAGGGTGTGCTGATATTGAAAACAAGTTCTCATCCTGGAAGTGATCTTGAAATACCTCCTCTTCTCCTGAGACATCAATCTTGAAAGGAATTCAGTGAAAAAATTGTCCTTTCCAGGCTTATTAATAATAGTTAAGTTAAAATCTTTAAAAATAAGTAACCACCAAATAATTCTACCCCCTACTACTGGTTTGTTCATTAAATATCTTATGGATAAATGGTCTGTATACATAAAGATTTTATATCTAGTAATGTAGTGTCTAATTTTTTTCAAAGAGTAAACAACAACTAGAAATTCCTTTTCCTTAGCAGTGTAGCTTCTCTTTGTGGGGGCCAAATTTTTTCTGATAAAATAGATGGCATACATTTGGTATTCTTCATCCTTCTACCCAAGAACATCTCCCATGACAATGGTGGAAGCATCAGTGTGAATATGAAAAGGCTAACCTCAATTGGGTCCTCTCAAGACTGGGGGTAGTGGTCAATTTTTCCTTTATAACTTCGAAATCTTGTTGAAATTTAAGATTCTGCTAAAAAAAATAGTCCTTGATTAGAAGATAAAACATAGGTGTCACAATCTTAATAAAATATTTTATAAGTTGTCTATAATATCCTCCATATACAAGGAAACTTTCGATATATGTCTAGTTTGTTGGTGTGGGTAATTTAGTAATGACTTTTATATTTTTAGGATCAACTTAGATACCTTTAGAAGAGATATGATTCCCCAAGACAGCTCCCTTATAAACCATTATCAAACATTTTCCATGACTTAAGGAGATTTGATGTTGCTCACATCTGGTTAACACTTTTTCAAGATTACTCAAATATTATTTAAAAGTAGACGATGGACAATGAAATCATCCATATAAACTTCAACACAATCATTAGTGAGGTCTGTAAAGATAGCTAAAACTACTCTCTGAAAGGTGGTAGGTGCATTACTAATTCCAAATGGTAGAACTTTGTATGCAAATGTACCCCAGGGGTAGGTGAAGGTGGTCTTATCTTGATAAACGGGTGCTATACTAATTTGGTTATATCCGTTGAACCCATCCAAGAAGGAGAATTATTTCTTACCTGCTAAATTTTCCAAAACTTGATTGATAAAGTGTATGTTAAAGTAATATTTCTTGGTGGCTTTCTTAAGCTCCCTATAATCTATACAAATTTTCCACTTACCATTTTTCTTGGGAACTATAACAAGCATACCCTCTGACTATCAGATATTGGATAGATGAATCCTACCCTCAATAGTTTCTCTATTTCATTTTTTACAATGTTTCTCAGTGATGGATTAATCCTTCGTTGTGGTTGTCTGACTAGTTTTACATCCTTAGTGTAAATATGATGAGTGCAGATGCTTGTGTGAATCCCTTTCATGTTAGTATATTTGCAAGAAAAATATTTCGAATGATTCCTCAAGATATCTATAACCCTAGTCTCTTGGATATCTCCTAATTTGTTACCAATGGTAAGTTCTTTTCCTACTTCAACAATTACTTGTTTAGTTTCTTTCAAAATAGCAAGTTTTGTCTCAACAATCAAATATATTAAAGGACAAGCATGAGGTTGTAACATGTGAAAAATAGTCATGTTCTCAAGGGATATTATCCTAGCTAAAGGACAATGAAAATCAGTGGATGTGTGGCCGTCATGGTAATCAAATGTCTCTTCAAAACCTTCTATATAAATATCATTTACCAATGTGATGTTCTCATTTGAGTTCAAAATATTTGTTTCTGTAACCATAGTTTGTGTTGGAAATAGGAACACTGGGGGGGTGAATCAGTGTCTTATTCAACTTTTACCAAATAATAAACTTAACCACTTAAAATGAAAGATAAAACAAATGAGAGAAATTACACACAAGAGACAAAAACTTTAAGTGGGAAACCCAAATTGGTAAAAAAACCCACTGAACTAGTCCAATATGTGACAAATGGTTACAAAATTTTTGTTGAGCTACAACTCAACACATGAGGCTATTACCTCAGTATCACACAAGCTGCAGCTTGGTGAAGGAAGCACCAACTTCCTGAATGATTTAGCTAGCTACAACTGGCCTTCTACAAGCTACTACCTACAAGGAAGCTACAACTACCTAGTAAACAACAATTCATTCTTGATCACACTTTAGAATGAAGCTCTATACATCAAATCATGATCCTAGATTGGTAAACTATCTCTGCTTCTCTAACTATTTCTATCTTGGTCACAAAAATCTTCTTATCTCTCCAATCTTCTTGAATTTTCTTCTCACACCATTTACACTGCATATACAAGAAATTTCTCTAATCTACCTTCATTCTATCAAGATTCTCAATCTTTCAATATTTGTACCTTTATCACTGGCATCACATTACTGTCATGCACTATTTCAACATCATACTCTCCCAATATTGTAGGTTCAATATCATATGCATCAACTTATCTTCTCAAATCCCATCTCTTTTATTATCTCTATCACAATATCATTATGTATTTTTCTTCCAAAAAAAACAACTCATAGTTTCACATTTCTTCAATTCGAATCCTAACCACTATCACTTTCTTTGGAACATGAAGAGTATAATTAAACTAAGGAAGTTGATTGACATTTTCAACTTCACAATGACTCTTCAAGAGTAATAAAAAATGTCTTCTTAGCTTCCTTACTTCGACTACTTGAGGTAAGAAAATTTTGTTCTTTTCATTTCTTGAAACCTTAAAGGTCAGAATTCTCATCTTCCAACTATTGTCTTCTGAAATTCTTGTGACCATACATATTCTTAATGACTATAGAAGAAACCTTGCCTTCGAGCTTGAAGAGGAAGATTATGAGGTTATGAAACTCTTTTTCTTCTCCAAGAACCATCTTCTTAACTGCCTTTGGAGACTAAATATGAAAGTACTTAACACCTTACACAATAATTTTAAGTCTAAATTGTGAAAGTTATGATAAATAACTACTATGGAAAGCTATAATCATTACAATACTTTCATTCACCTTACAATATCCTTCAAGCATGATTGGAGCAGCTTAGCAATCAAATATTTTACATAGCCACGAGTCTTATCAAGAATAAGAACTATTTTGCCACTGTTCCTTTCAAAAATTCTTCTCATTCAAGTTTACAGAGCATTTTCATGGTCTACAATTGAATTACAACTGTGATCCACCCCGTTAACCACTTTAAGAACTAAGAGCAATAACAAATTTTGATGAAAAAAAGAAATCAGTGAGCTTCTCACTTCTTTGCACAAGTATTTTTTTCTAGGCCTGTGTTATTGAGCATGAAGAAATCGAGACATGTTCAGAACATATTTTTTCATGTTCTAGTAAATAAATCATTTAAAAAAACCGTTTCTACCTCCGTTCTCAGCAAGATAATGAATAATTCATCAAAGAATTACTTTAAAAGAGCAAAACCCAAACTCACTGT
>CM034155.1:266124455-266252780 GCA_019776745.2 Taxus chinensis
CATCGAATGACCTCTTTATGGGATCCATATGACACAAGTGGAGTTAGTGTACCAATTTTACTATGCATTAAAATCTTGTTAATGATCTCTTGAATTCCTCACAGATAAATGTGTTACCTTGGCTAGTAACAAAAAAACACCTTAGTATTTTACGAAGCTTTTACGGGATAAATATTTTTAACACCTTAAAGTGATCTATGGTTGGGTGTAGAGCCTTGAGTGCAATTAGAATTAAAATACACCTAGGCCCATTAAGAGGTTATCTTGCGAGTGGAAATTATAACTAACTCTTAGAAAATGAAACTATTTTTGAAAGTTGTTGACTTAAAAGAAAATAGGAAATTGAAAACTCGGTCTCTTAACTCCTCACTAATTCCTTTTATGACATTAAGGGATAAAATAAATGTTCCATGTGGGATCAATAAATATGGGAAAATGAGCTATTACCAACAAATCACTTATGATTTGTGCCTAACTTACAAATGCTTCCAATCATATGTATCTACAAGCAGTTAAGTAAGTATTTTTCTACTCATATTTGTTTTAAAAGAACGCCATTAAGAGACCAAAGTAGCAACGTAAGTGTAATGAGTACAAGAGTACATGAGATATTGGTTTAAGAATAAGCTTATACTTGAAGTCCTTATAACTTAATTAGGATTTCTCATGTTGTTAAAAATGAATACAAATTTCTCTCGGTGAGATCAAGCATTAGAGAAAACATAAACTCTTTTACACACACACACACACACACACACACACACACACACACACACACACACACACACACACACACACACATATATATATATATATATATATTATTTATGTGAAAATGTTGAATTGACTCAAACCATCTATTGAAATAAAGAAACTATAATAGGAAACTAAATGCACTCTATCGGAAGGAAGTTTATAGGAAGTGGTCACTTGAATCTTAATCTCCTTTTAATCTTAATATTTCTCCCCCCTTGACTTCATTTTAGTTTCCCTTATGTAATGAGGGTAAAATTTAAACATCAGGTAAACATATTTTGAGAAACAGAACATTAGCATAAGAATGAACATCAAGAGTTTTGTATGTGTTTAAAATGTGTCAAATAACAATTGAGTTATGTAAATTATTGTAATGGAGAAAAATCCAAATTAAGTGTAGTTCTTATAAGTTAGATCTTAAATTAAATTAATAATATGTAGGTGGAGAATGAGAATTTAAACTCGCAGGATAAATTGTCTTGGAATTTTAAATTTTAACTAATATGTAACAATGGTAATGATGCGTTGTGGAACATGCATATCCTTGAGTTCTTTTTGTGGTTGGGTTATTTGTTGTATTGGTTTATTTGGAAAAGTATAAAAATGATGTGCGTCTTGTGTTATCCTATTATATAGGTGGGTTCACATTTATGTAATAATCTCATGTGATGTTGACTTATCCTATTCAGGCCCAAGTGGTGTCGTGTAATAAGTAGTGAATATCAAAAAAATAATTCCGATAATTTTTACTGTTCTATTTGGGTGTGGAAATTTTGGGCACTACAGATGGTAACAAATTGAAGGTTCGTACTATCAAACCTCTAGGACATTTTGGTGGTGTGGTGGGTATTCATGATGATGAGAGGAGTTTGAATAGTAATGTGCTATTTTGTTGTGATATGACAAACTTGTAATTGTGATCATGTGATTGCACATGTTATGCTTACCACTTGGTGTGGACTATTTGTGATGTTGATGTGTTTTGTGATGAGAGTTCTCTCTCTCTCTCTCATGGATTTAATGTGAATTTCATGTGTGTTATCACTTTGTTATCTGAAAACAATGTTTTTGTGACCCACAAAAGTGTTTTACTATTTATTTATATTGGATGTTGCATTTATGTACCAACATGTTGCATGACAAGGTGCTTCATATTGAAATATGTAATATCGTGTTAATTTCCACCATTTTGTGTTTCATTACAGTGTCATGTCACCATGTTGAATTGTATTTGAATGTATTTCATAATGTTAAATCACTATATACATTGTATATATGTACTCATATGTTATGTGACAAATTCAAATAATGAATTAGGGGTATATGTTGATTTATGACCCCAAATGAATTATAGTTTCATTGTTGGTGAGTTATGTGGGAACATGATGTTTGGAAAGTTGTGGAATTATCATATTATTTTACCTAATAATTATACCATGCATAAGATGATATGGTTATTGTGTGTATACAACATTGTGTTAGTAATGTAGTTATGTTTTATGTTGTGTACCCTACACTAACTGACCCTAAGGGAAGCAATCAGTAAAATTTTATGTGCGGAGTGAGAAAATTGGACCATTGACCATTTAACTTGAGTTGAGTATGACCCAGGAAGTGGATTCTAGCATAGACTAGAAATCCACTTCCATTCATTTAGTTTGTGTTGTATTTTCTCCATAGTGTCATACATAGTGTGTTGTACAAACACCTTAAGATCATTGAATGGAAACATGTACCTCTTTCTCTCTCCATCACTATTTGTCTTATAAACGACCTTATTGGCTTATGACTATGTTGAACCTTGTGGGAGGTTAGAGGTGATGATCCTGATAGAGAGCATTATGTTGGAAGCATAATGCACTGGGGAGTGAATCGGTCATATAAAACTTCCATTTCATTTACCATCACTTACATTCATTCATTTAAAATTTATAACCATATGTGCACTTTAGGTGTGTATTAACCATTCACAAATATATAAAACAAAGATGAATAAAAATTAACAACATATATAAGTGGGAAACCCTCAAAGAGAATAAAACCCACCAAATTTTTTTCTGATATTACTCACAATAAAGAAATTTATTGAATCATCAACTTCACAAGGAGCACCAACCCCTAGTTTAGTAGAGCACTAACCCATACTTTAGTGAAGCACCCACTCCATAAGGAGGATAATACCCCTTAAGATGAATAAGCACCAACTCAGCCACCTAAATATTATTATCTATGAAATTTGTTTATGCCACAATTGATGGAGATCTCTAATTCAACTCATACACACACCTTCAAACCCTCATTCACTCAACTCGCTTTATCTTATTCTTCATGGACTTGTCTTGGATCTAAAAAATTACACACATTATCTCAATAATTATTCTACCTATTAAAAACTTCCTTGTCCTTGAAATCATGCCCTCATACCAGTTACACTCTTCCTCTTGGGTCACACTTTTCCCCCATAGAGCACTAGTTCAAAAATGAACTCAAAACACTTGTTTTATCCACATTTCTTATTTCTAACACAAGGGAGGTCGGTCCTTCATGAATAATTCATCCAACACAACTTTAAAAAATCCCAATAAATTCATTACAATGTTAAAATTGGACCCATATAGGTCGGTCATGCCAAAAACCATCAAACATGCTCAAAACTAGCTCCAAACCCCATCATCTGGATGAGCTAAAACCAAAAATTCCAAAAAAATGGTTATTCAAGATCCATAATTCATCATACATATGTAATATAAAATTAAAAAATCAACCATGATCATTAATTATCTTGAACCAATCAAAAAATTCATAACACAACTCAAAAGACTCATAACCTTCACCAAACAGTTGTTTCCAGCACCATGTCTTCACCTTTGGACCTCAAGACCACTAAATATCAACTAAATATCAAATTTAACCACTCTATTTAATCCTTAGGACCTTTATAACACATCCATGTATTTTATAACTCATAACATCCATATGTGCAAACCACAACAACTTTCCTCTTCACCAAACTAAGCTGCCTAGAAACCAGTTTTAAAAACTCAACTACTTTCTATCCTTTATACCACTTCCAATACCTATAAATTAATTCATTATAAACAAAATTAATCACTCTTCACTCTCCAACTTATATTAATAATCAACTAATCCATCTCATCCCTCATTCACTTCATTCTTTCATCCTAAACAAAATTGTCCTGAAAACCAATCACCCTTCTTCTCCACAAACTAGCCTATATTGGACCCTCAAATCTCATCACCAAGACATAATCCAAATACGAATGTAAATACGTCTGAATAATCTTTCCATATTATATTATAACTCCTTCCTACTCCAAGTGAAATGCCTTCAACCAAGCCAATCTCTACAAACTGCTTCTTTAGCCTTCTAGGACTCAAGAACTGACCTTGAGCTCAACTTGCTCCATCACATAGAAAATCACTTCCAAACTTGAAACAATTATGTAACACCCTTATACATAATGTATAAGCACTCATAAATTTTCAACAATCATGAAAAACTCAAAAAAATCATCTTAACTCATAAAGCCACTTATCACCTTCATAGATCAAGCATCCTCCATATTTGACCCTCAAAGAATAGGTCATAACTTATTCATACCATATAAAAAACAATTTTTTATATACCATTGGAAATATATTTGAATCAATATCACAACATAACTTTAATGGAGTCCTAACTCATCATGTAGCTCTTACAATTCCACTTTTACAACAAGTTATTCCAAACTACCCCAAAAATAGTCTTCAGAAATAGGGCACACTTTGTACATTTTCACCTCAACCATGATCTTAAACTATCTTGAGAATGCATAAAAACTCATGGGATAAAAACAACATCAATTTATTCTTCAACTCATTTGGAAAATATTTTCTTAAATTGAACTTCTTTAAAAACAAGCATTTTTTAGGAGGGGCCCACATACATTCACATGCTCTAATATAAATTTATGGAAAGCTATAATATTCCTCTGCAACATTTAATCATAAATATTTAAATACCAAGACTCATCATACCTATTTTTCTCCAAGTCACTCTTAACTAGGGTTTAACTAGGGTTTCAAACCACTTTATCTTCTTAACGATCGTTCATAAAAACATGACGATAAAACCACCTCATTATTTTTTTAAAACCTTCATAACTGATATAATAATCTATGCCAAATATCTCAGGTTCCCATACAAATTAGAAAATTCACAACAAGCATCAGAAGGTTCACTTTTACCTCAAAAACACAATGTGACATACTCGGTTTTTCCAAAACTAATGTATCTTGCACTTCCTTCTTCAGAATGACCTAAAATTTTTCATGAAGCATCATAATGACATCATATAAATTTTTAAAATCAACTCATATTGATGTAGAGAAAAATAAAATATCATTCATATAACTGATTTCACAAGAGGGTTTAGACAATTTAACTTTTCTAGATCTGCATGGAGGATCTTTAACAAGCCCAAAAAAGGCTTAAAACTGAGTTATCACTGCCAAATAAACTCAAATTATGATTCACTCACTTCAATAACCTACCTATCATGCTCATCACATTTATTTTTGTACCCTTCAATCACTATACTCATCCCATGCATTACAAATAAGAACACTTACTTAGCCTTCTTTGAATTACACAAGTTATTGCTTTTTGACTAGGCTACTCAATGATGCATTGAAGTTATCTAGGTCATCCGATGCTTCTACTATCTATTCTCTTGTTTCACACTCCAAATAAGTTAGTATGATCATAAAAGCAACCACAAAATAACTCCCTTACTTGCTCTTCCTCATTTGCTTTCCAACTATCCAATTCTAGCTTCCTTTCCTTTAGACCCACTTTAGTACTTTATTTTCCTCTATACCTTATCAAAGCTTATCTGGTCCCATTTCCCTATATAAAATTCCAACATATTTAATCACACCCAATGAATTCAATCAAATACCCCTTCAACCTTCACTACTTTCCTTCTTGTCTCAAACTGCCCTATATGCTTCTCAAGCCAAGTTTGTTTCTCCACTAGTGCAACTAAGAATCTAGCTCTTCCCAAAAAGCTATAAAACCTACAATATATTTATTTTAACCCCTTATAAATGATTTCAAAATATCACGGCTCAAATCTATATACATCACCTTTCACTTCAATTTGAAAAAAAAATCACTTTACTAGCCTTGAACTGTGTTTCAGGACCTGTTCCCGAACTGTCAAAAATATCTCAAACAATAACAATGGGAAACCAAAAATTATTTTTTCATAGCTTAATATACTACCCCACCACAATTTATTCAAAATTTCAGGTCTTGAATCCTTAAAAAGTAGGAGATATACTCATTTCAACATGACATACATTTTGTCAAACAAGTGGCATGCATCCTTAAGCCCACAGGTAAAACACATCATATCTCTAAAAATATTAATAATTAAAGAAAACCCTTCAATACCCATCTGAAAAATTATTTTTTCCCTCTATGGTTAACATTTCAGATTTATTTTACTTAAAACCAAAAATTTAAGGTGACTAGTTCAGGATTGGTCATTCACTTACAATCACAGTTTGGTTATCTATATCATTGTCATCCAACATTACCTCTTGAAACATGAATATAAGATAATTCATATCATTCTTACCTCAACCAAGAAACCATCCATGTTATAAAAAAAGGAATTAGAAATCATTCATACCTTTCATCAACCTCACCTTCAATGCCTTTGTAAAGGATATTGTCATATGACTCTCATGCATAGTCCTAAAATTCACATCCAAGATTGAATACAAGTTCCATGAAAGCTATTACTCTACAACATATGAAATAATTAAACCATTAAAATAAACTTAATATCCCTATTTACACGTGCATTCACTAAGAAACTCTTTCCCAAATCAGAAAATACCACCTCAAGGAAAGATAAATATGTAAAAACTAAACTTATATACACATTAACATGTTTTTCATACAAGATCATTCAACACACGCCTGAAATAGATTCTTTCCATTCAAACACTAATTTTCTTAAGGAATTCACATCATGCTATACCTCACCACATCTCAAGAATGCATCTTAAACTCCATATCATGAATTTTCACACACAAAACAAAGATATATGTATATTTCCTACAAATCACATATAAAATGCTACATTTTTCTTCATTTCACGGTTCCTCTCCTCTTCCCTACGAGGAATAATTCCCAAAAACTGAATATTTATACCTTAACCACTAATTCCTTCCATGTATGCAGCCTACTACCTAATTCATAACTACCATTTTTTAAAAATATAACTCCCACTAAGTATAACTGCCCTTACACACGTTATAATGACTCAAAACTGCCAACTTAGTGACCTTTCAACTTCCCTAAATGCGATGACCACCTCTCACACCCACTTATCACTCACATATGACTAACTATATACCACTTAGGACTTAATTACACTTTTACAACACTCACAATCTTTAATACTCTAGATATGCCTTTTACAACATGAATTACATTTTGGAGGGAAAATCCCTCATTCAAATTTTCAAATCTTATACTCTTAGCTCTCTCCCAAACATAAATCTACACACCTTGTTGACAAAACTTAAGAAACATTGATATTTTGTTTGAATACATGATATTCTTCTACATCACATATCTTAAATGCATCTAAAACTCTCTATCCAATCTCATTTACATGTGTTTACTTACCAATTTCTAATGGTTTGCTTCTCAACGACCTCATAAAATCATCATACCTATGATTTATGACCTTAAAATCACCATAAACCTCAATCATATTACCACCTTGCTACTACCATGGTCCATCACGACTGATTAGGTCAAAATATCATGTCTCCATCTCATTCTGGATGCACCAAGACTAGGAATAGGTCTAAAATGACCTGACTCAACCATGATAAATCATGAAATAACCATGTTGACTTCATTCAGAACCATGGACACTCATGAAACATAATACAAATCATTATTTACTTCATGAAAAAATTTAACCATCTCAGGAAGGCTCATTCCATGACTTAGCTCACTAGTCCATGCATAATGACATGATAGACCTTCACCAAACTTGACACTACCAATCAACCTTAAAATTTGACACTGAGTGAGACCTCATAGAGACTCATATGACCTCATAAAACCATTTTCCATTAATGGAATCTACATCAATGACAACATTAACACACAATAGCCATCAATCTCCCCCTTTGTTATTGATGACAACCACCTTCAGAAACATTAATGGCAACCAACAAGACCAACACACCTACATGACCTCATTTCCATGTTTATGATGATTCTCTTCCTCTTTGACATATATGATAAAGGCTAAAATGATAACGCAATATGGATAAAGACAACACATAATGAATAAAATGCTTAAAATAACTTACTTGACTCAAATGGATCCCCCTTGGACTATACTTGGTATTCTTTAACTCCAACAACTGAAAACTTGATTAATGAACCTAGTCAGATCATCAACAAGGCTCACCCTGAGATAATATCCTCCAATTTATCCTTCATTCATGCTTGACATGACTTCTTAGGACTATACCATGCAAGAAGTTACTATATTTTCCTTCAATGTTTACATATCAACCTTTAGGATTGTTGTCCCTTGGATCGTGCACCAGATGAATCATTAGACGATCTAGTACAACATGGGAACATCCCTAAGGTGTTTGACCTTGGATCCTTGGGATGAACCTATAGAGAAAGCCAAATTCCTTCTAAACTAAGTGCATCTAATATAGGATTAGACTATGAAAGCTACAGTGCTATAAAACAAACTAAACTATCCAATTCCTTGGGGAGAAAGGTAGAGGAATAACTAAAAATATACTAAAACAAAGTGAGTGCACCAATAGTTGATGAACAAGTAGATATGCTTCACAAGAACATAGTACTACAATAGAATAATATATGACATGCACAACTTCTTATTATTTTCTCCAGAAAAAGGATTTATGAATATAACAATTAGATATAATAGAAGGGATTTTATTTATTCCACAACCTAGATAAATAAGTTCATAAATCACAACTTGCAATTTAACCAAAGAAATATCGTTAACATGAGGGCATGATAGATAAACACATACAAGGAAATAAGAACATTCCCAAGTATTGAATGATCTATTGAGATACACAACACATTAAATAGTCGAAGGCAAAATAGTGTTTTTGTATATTACTAAGGCTTAAGCATGTATATGAGAACTCAAAAATGCAGAGCCTCCTTACACAAAGATCCAAAAGTCTTGTATTACATAATACATTCTTCTCTATATATAGATTAATGGGATTGACCAATTATAGTTACTCCCCTTAAACATTACATGCTAAAAATAGAATGAATTTACATTGAGAAACAGTCTCCCACAAAAATAGCTAAGTGGTTGTGCAGGTTTGACCAAGTCAAACCTACAATTCGAATGGTGTTGTAGCTTGGAGACTCTGTAAAAATGGCAGCCAAGCTCATCTAGGGCTGGCGCCACCCTTTTCTTGATCCAATTCTTCTCCTCCTTCATCACTAGCTACTTTTTTCATGTAATCAAGAAATCGTTTGATGATTTCTTGGACTTCTTCGCCATCTGGTCTGCACATGTAGAGATTCAAGATCTCAGCTGATTCAGATGCTTTAACTAATTTCCATGGTAACCTTTTGGTCCACTTTATGACTTTGTTAAGTTGAATCAAGAAATTTTGGTATGAAACCAACTTGTGAATAGATTCAAAACCAAAGGACTTGGTTACCTCATTATCTTCATTTACCAAGCTCTTGAACTAGGAAACCATTTGTTCTACTGGAAGTGCATCAATATTCTCATCAATAAACCTACACTGGATGCTATTAAATTCATTTGTGATGTCACTGAGGCCATTAAATACCTCGATTATCTTCTCATTTAACTTAGATATTACCTCCTTCAACATTTAGATGCGAAAATCCATGGCTTCAATATACTCAAACAATTTTTAGGAATCATCAATGATACCATCTTTTAGAAGTCGATAAAACTCAACGTTTTTGTATTTCTTTCCAAGATTCGATCCAAATCATCACATTATTCTATGATAATTCCATCCATTTTGGTAACAATGTCCTTCTCAGAATCTAGCTCATTATATAGATCAAAAATATCTTTTATTACATTTTCTCTGTCCTGATTTAAACTTTAATCCAGCCCCCAAATGTCTAACCTTCTTGTCTAATTTTCTCGACCATAGAAAAAGAGGTTTCACCAAAACTTGCAAGCACAACAAGATTAATTGTATGAATAGGTTATGTGATCTTATGTAGGATGGCGATCAACCGTTCAACCTTGCCTTTGTGATCTTGTCTTGGTCAAATTTGTCTATAAGGTTGTCAAGAGCAACCTGGACATTTTTTTGGCTCCTTCATGAATATCCTTTCTAAGGGAAAACCTTAAGATCTAAAAATTTGTTATGGTGATAGTTTATTTTGTCTTTTTAGTATCTAGAGTTTCTATCTCAACAATTCTCTCCCCATTTTGATTGAGCAAAAGGTTAGAAATAAACCTTGGCCTCTTTTCTTAGCATCGGGGAGTTAGATCTAGGATGTTGAGGTCAACGATGTCCCTAATCAGAACCTTCTTCTTCTTATTATTTAACCATGTAAGAAATGAAAAAGAATAATATTGTTCAGTGGATGACATAGGAACATTCATCACAATAGTATATTAGGTAGGTGTTACTAGGGAACTTGTTGTAAGCACCGTGAATGGAAATGATGTGGTGACAAGTGAAGGTGGGGTGAAGAGGATTGCCATAGGCATTAAAGAAATGGGAAGAGTGATGAAAGATGAAACAGGGAGAGATTTTTGAGGAAGAGGAGTCCTAAAAGGAGATCCTAAAGCCAAAACATCTCCGGATGAAAGAGAAGGGAAAGAGGAAAAAACCTATTCCATTAAAGGGGATAAGGTGAGGAGCATAGGAGAAATGAGGAAAAAATAAATGGAAGATGTGTCCAAAGGGAGAGTGAGAGGTGGAGGGGAAGGAGGAATTGAGAATGGTGAAGAGGTAATAGATGGAGAAGATGGTGATTACAACATTTGAGTTGTATGAGTTAGTGAGGCATTGATATCAATAATATTTGTTGATAGAACCTTTAGAGGTGAAAATTTTGTTGAGGGAACCCTGGAGGAAGAACTTGCACCTCTACATATAAAAATGCTTTTACAAGGCTTTGGAATGGGTTTAGAAGTGGATCTTCTTCCTTTTCAAGAGGTGGGATGGTACACTGGTAGTTATGCTTGAATTATCTCAACAGGAAACTGATCTGATGCTTTTGGTGTGATTCCCAAGGACATCAACCATTGGTAGGTATGGTTGAGAATAGGATCCACTCTTTCTTTCAAATTTATACATTCCTTGATTGACCAATCAATCCACGGAAAGGGTTGATTTCTCACATTTTTCTGCTCATAAATGGGATCCAAAACTTGTCCATCATCATCAATACCCTCTGGGACATCTACAATTCCATACTTGGAAATCTCTTGGAGATTTAAACTTTCAAATTCCCTTTCCCGTATCGTGTCTTCATCTTTGTGATTAAACCATATATCTTCTAATTGAGGTATGTGAGTATCGACTGGCCCATGTCTACCAAGCTTGTCCCAATAATCAAAACTGCTACTCAGATGAAAGGAATTCAAAGTCATTTTCTGTATTTCCCCTTCAAAATTCTTTTCCTTGTACATGGATGCAAAACTATACCTTCCTAGAACTATGTGAAACTGAGCTCATATCTTGTTTTTGTCATGTTGGATCTTGTGTAAATGTAACAATTTCCAAACTAACTCCATCAAGACCATTAGCATATCTGCAGGATTTTCACGTATGAATCTTCTCCATTTTCAGTTGCCCATCCTCCAATACTTGCCATATGACGTGATACCTCAACTGAATGTGTTTCATTCTTGAATGAAACACGAAGTTATTTGCTAAATGAATTACACTTTGACTGCCACTAAATAATTTACAATCATCTTTCTCCTTTCCTAACTCTTCCATGAACCTGCTCATCCATGGGTAACCTTGGTAACTTGTAGGGAGAACCTTAGAATCTTTCCACCCTAAGATATGTGAATGTTAGAAACTATAAGTAAGTGCCTCCCCATTCTCTAACCACTCACCAAGAACTGTCTGAAATCCTTTGGTTGTAGAGTTCTTTATCAAAGAAATACAGGACAACAACGAAGAATGTATCAATAGCTCTTCTAAAATGCTTTACCCCTTCCTTCCTTGTAAGCTAAGGGTAGAAGTCATAAATTTGAGCTAGATTCCTTGATCCTATAGGTGAAAATCTTGGGTAATTCCTCATCCACGTAGTTGCATACATAATATTGGAGGTCATGAAGAATGTACCAGAGGTTAGTGCCGAGTCCATGAATTTACTTGTTATAGCAACCATATAACTATAGAATTTGATCCTAAATACGTTAATTAATGCATGGGGATGTTCTAGATAGTTGTATCCAAGGTAAAAGTGATGCATTTATCCTTATTTTGTCTCATGTAAACTAATGACCGATGAAACTTCCACTGATTTCCTTGTTGACTGACTCGATGACATGTACAGGTTGATAAGGTGCATTTTCTACCACTTTTGATCGTTGCAGTCAATGAGACCAAGTCCTTTGCCACTATGGAATTTTTGAGAATTTACTCATAAAAATCCACAAATGAGGACCCTTTTTTTTACTAGAATTATATTTTATCATGGAATCTTTATGAGGTTGTTATTAGTTAATTCATTTCCTACATTCATGGCACTTGTACTTAGTTGTGTCTATAAGACACCTCTTTGAATTGTTACTATAGAGTTAGAAATTTTTGATATAGTATTTGATCCATAGGATCTTTCACTATGCATACCTTCCCTGAAATTCCCTAAATCTAGACCATGTTAAAGGGCTTCTCGAGACCTTTCCGACGGTATGTTGAACTCCAAAACTAGAGTCGGTATACAGATTCTATCGCCGGTCAAAGTTGGCTCTTGAGCGGGTCAACATGGGTCAATAGGTCAATAAGTGGACCAATGACAAGGTAACACATGGCAGTTTACGGTAAGGCAAAAAGAAGGTCATCAGTGTGGTTTGTGACCTCTGGTCTTTGTTAGATGTAAAAGTTGGTTTTGGTAGCAAGAGGCTCAACTTTTTTTAATGGAGGGGAGCCCGACCACCTTGAGAGCCATATTCTTGTTTGCCAATGTGGTGGGCTCTCAAACCACCATGTAGATGTCGATTTTGCATTTCGAGTTTGATTTTTACACTATGAACAGATTTTTGCATTACAGATTTATAATCATCTTGACGAGCTATTTTGCTAGCTTGGTGGGGTGATCAACTCCCCACCAAGTTGATTACATTTCCATGTGGCTCGTTTGAATCGAGTTTATTTCCTTTTGGTTCGGGTTTATTTCCTTATGGTTTGTGGAGACTAGTATTCACTATTACTTTGGATGGGGATCTATTTTATCCCATAGAACTTGACTATATACTCGATAGGTTATATTTGAGATGGACCAATATATATAGCGGTGGCCACATAGCTCGGAAACAAAACATTATAGGTTGCTTGGTCTACCATATATATGGCGGGCTATACTTAGCCAAACCGGTGGTTCAACATTCAACGTACCAAATTTAAACAATACACAACCCAATATTGGGCTTATCCCGTTTAACTCGGCACATATATGATGGGTTGAGAAAATACAAAAACTCGCCACACACCTCATTATTCATTTAACTAACCATCCAGTACATTCAATGGGTGGAAAAAGACAACATGTGACCTAAGCCACGCATTCAATGGGCAACCAAGTCCATTATAAACAACAATCTCAACTATCTTGGCAAGTTATATTTGGGATGGACCAATATAGATACTGGTGGCCACATAGCTTGGAAACATAACATTATAGGTGGCTCGGTCTACCATATATATGGCAGGCTATACTTAGCGAAACCGGTGGTTCAACATTCAACGTACCAAATTTAAACAATGCATAACCCAACATTGGGCTTATCCTGTTTAACTCGGCACGTACGTGATGGGTTGAGAAAATCCAACAACTCGCCACACACCTCATTGTTCATTTAACTAACCATCCAATACATTCAATGGGTGGAAATAGACAGCATGTGACCCAAGCCACGCATTCAATGGGCGGCCAAGTCCATTATAAACAACAATCTTGACTATCTCGGTAGGCTATATTTGGGATGGACCAATATAGATACCGGTGGCCACATAGCTTGGAAACACAACATTATAGGTGGCTCAGTCTACCATATATATGGCGGGCTATACTTAGCCAAACTGATGGTTCAACAATCAACACACCAAGTTTAAACAATGCATAGCCCAACATTGGGCTTATACCATTTAACTTGGCACATACATGAGAGGTTGAGAAAAGCCAACAACTCACCACACACCTAATCCATTAATTCAATGGGTGGCCATGTCCATTATAAACAACAATCCCGACTATCTCGGGATGCATGTGGGATATACCCACTTCAAATGCAAAATGTCCACGTTAAAAGGGAGACCGATGGGAATTGAACAAAGAACCTCATGCCCCCAAGTCACATCCATTTAACCAAATCATCATAGAGCTCAGTCGAGCTATAAAAGTAACTCATTACATTTTGTTAAAGGATAGTGCAAAGACTGTGGAAGACAGGATAAGAGGCATTTTAAAGACAACTAAAAATTTGAGGCACTTAGAGGCCAAATTTCAACTTGGTGTAAAATAAAACTTGTTTAGAATTATGAGAGATTTCCATAAATTTTACTTTTTTTACATAAAGTGCTATAGATTTTCCCATGTAAAGATTTTTATATCGCAGTTTCATAGAAAAGACATGAGGAACCAGGAGATATCTAAACTTTCCAAGCACTTCTGGTCCGAACCAGGCAATGGAGTAAAAATGGATTTTTTTTTCAAACTTCCATCAGCTTTCTAGATATATAATTTTTTTTCATTTAGTGTTTATAAATATCAAGTTTTAGGCATTTTTCTGACGCATTTACAAGGGGATCACATTGTGGAAACATTGTAGGAGCCAAGGATCATTTTGGGAATAGTTGCTGGTAAATTGTAGAGTTTCTAATGTCTTTGATTGGCTCAGTTGTAGGTTTTGAACTTTTTTAGACAATATTGAAGGGTTATTGTACTTCAATGGTCATTAAATAGATCGATTCTCATTTCAAGAATCCAGAGATGTAGCATTCGGGTGAACTCCATTATCAATTTTTGAGTTATGGTGTTTTTATTTCAATTTTTTAGAAGCTTGTGATCAAATAAAAGGATTCAAATTAGTTTATTTGATTAATTTTATTAATTGAGAAAATAAGCATGAAACTGGAGTAAAAGGATTGAAGGAAATTTCAGTATCCATAACCCACAATCAGACAACTGAATGCACTTTCAAAATTTGGAATCAAGAATTCAAATTGAGTGCATATTTCAATTCAACTTGTGATTATTTTGAATGGCTTTGAAATAGATTCAGTATATTCACTTAAGTTGGAAAAATCTAATTAATTGATCATTTTGGAAGAGTTTAAAAAATGGGTTTTCAAGACACCCAAAATTGAGTAAATTGAATTCCTGATCAATGTTGAATTTGATAAGTTAAATCATCTAAAAAATTTCTAGGTACTACACTTCAAAGAAATTTAGTACCATTTTCAGATCAAGTTTGGTATCAGAGTTGGTTTAGCTCTTGATTTGTTTCAATTGATTTGGTTCATTTTGGTTTTTACATTTTGGCTTGATCTTTCAGTTACAGTGTGTAGTTTTTGGAAGTACAGGTGTGCATGAAAACCATGGGAAATTTATACAATAGGGAGAAACTTAAGTAACTTGAAGCATGTAATCAGAAACTACAGGGAGAAAATGCCTTCCTGATATGTCAACTATTGACTCTTGAGGAGAAAATTGACACGTTGAAAAGGGAGATAGAATCTAAGGATGAACTCTTCATGGTGTTGCAAATTGATGGACCTAATAAGGTACCTATTACTGTTGATGCATCCACTATGACCGATGAGTGCACAGTAAGTATGGCAACATCTAATTCCTCTTCCCATGCTAATTTGTATTCTACTGGAGTGCTAGGGGGATTTGAAATGCACACTAAAGGCATAGGATCTAAGATTTTAAATAGCATGGGTTTTAATGGAATTAACCTTGGTAAGAATAATCAAGGTATAACTAACCCAATCTTGGTTGAGGAAATGCCTCGTTATGCAGGAATAGGATATGCTAGTACAACGGAAATGGTGATTAGAGAGAGTTCCAAGTCAGCTGGAAGAAGACAAGCTTCTGACAGCCAAGTGTCGCCCCCAATAGCTTAAGGTGATTCATCCTCAGCAGGAGGATCTATTAAGAATTCACCACAAAAAGGTATAAAAATCCCTCCACCTTTTGTTTACCATGGCTCTAAAGGAAAAAGTAAACAACTTGATCCGTTGTCTACACTAGAAAAGTTTGGCTATAATATGGAAGCAATTTTGCATAGTTATCCATGCACATTCTATGGTTTGTCTAATCACTGTGTGGCCAAGTGTAGGAAGTATAAATCCATATTAGAAGAGCTTGAGAAAATTCATTCTCCTAAACTTGGCTCGGCTAAGAGCAGTCAAGGTAAGGTTCCTAAAAATGTGGATCCTAAAAAAATGGATCAGAGATTTTGTGATCACTGTAAAGAGAAAGTTCATTTAATTGAAAAATGTTGGCAACTACATCCAGAACAAAAATTAAAATTTGTTAAAAAGGATAAAAGTTTAAAACCAATTATTATGACCTCTTTATTAGCATAGGTAAAAACTGAGTTGAAACAACCACCTAAACAGGAAAATGTGTTGAAAAAGGTGGGAAAATAGTTTATCAGTTTTATGTTTACATAGTTTCTTTATTGAATGGTATGCAAACTAACTAGGCAGTTTTGGAAATTTTGTTGATTTTGAAAAGGATAAGTTCCAAATTTATATATCTGCTTTGGTGTTGGTGAAGTATCTTGAAGAGAAAATAATTGGGTGACAGGTTTAAAATACTTGGTGTAATTTTCTTTTTTGATGGTTTCACAAACTTCACCTTTCAGCAGCGTGTACAGTTTCAGTGGGCATGATCTATGGTCAGATGTCTATTTTTAGAAGTTGTATTGAGTATTTTGTATAGTGCAATTTGTCTCATGTAGGCATTTTTTTTAGTGTACAACTTATACAAAATCTTTGTTTACTATGAATTATATTTACACATTTGTAAGTCTTATTAATAGGCTTAAATATTTGTAACTATCAGATATGGTTGCAAATAGTATGTAAAAGTTTTGCACTAACAAGCTATGAATGTAGGTTACATTTGCATTATTGACAGTGGTGAGTGCAGGATCAGGATGTAAAGAGGAATATGGTAGTTGCAGTTCAAGCCATGGGTTATGTTACTTTTATTGGCATTTGATTATTGCAACTTTTTGGAAAAAATTACCATGCTATAAATTGGGTTCTATGTTTGTGATATACAAATAATGTTTATATAGTTCAGTTGGATAAAATTTCCATTTTGAGGTCAAAATCATCTTACTTGGGAGGAGTGATCTAGAGGATTTTTCACTATGTAGATCTTCCCTAAACTTCCCTAAATCTAGACCATGCTGAAGGGCTTCTCAAGACCTTTCCGACGGCATGTTGAACTCTAAAACCGGAGTCCGTATGCAGATTCTATCACCGGTTAAATTTGGGTCTTGAATGGGTCAACAAGTCAACAAGTGGACCAATGACAAGGTGACATATGGCAATTTACGGCAAGGCAAAAATAAGGTTGTTGGTGTGGTTTGTGACCTCCATTCTTCATCAGGCGTAAAAGTTGGTTTTGGCAGCAAGAGGCTCAAAAAAATTTAACAACGGGGAGCCCAACCACCGTGAGAGAAATATTCTTGTTTTCTGATGTGGTGGGCTCTCAATCCACCACGCGGATGTCGATTTTGCATTTTGAGTATGATTTTTGCACTATTAGTTGATTTTTGCATTTTAGGTTTATAATCAACTCGAAGAGCTATTTTGCTAGCTCGGTTGGGTGATCAACTCCCCACCGAGTTGATCACATTTCCACATGGCTCATTTGAATTGAGTTTATTTCCTTATGGTTTAGGTTTATTTCCTTATGGTTTGTGGAGACTAGTATTCACTATTACTTTGGACGGGGATCTATTTTATCCCATAGAACTCGACTATATACTCAGCAAGTTATATTTGGGATGGAACAACATAGATACTGATGGCCACATAGCTCAGAAACACAACATTATAGGTGGCTCGGTCTACCAGATATATGGCAGGATATACTTAACCAAACCAGTGGTTCAACATTCAACGCACCAAATTTAAACAATGCACAACACCAAATTTAAACAATGTCCTGTTTAACTCGGCACATACATGGTGGGTCGAGAAAAGCCAACAGGTCGCCACACACCTCATTAGCCGGGTGGAAAAATCCAACATGTGACCTAATCCATGCATTCAATGGGCGGCCAAGTCCATTATAAACAACAATCCTCGACTATCTCAGGATGCATGTGGGATATACCCGCTTCAAATGCAAACTACCCGTGTCTAAATGGAGGAGACCGATGGGAATTGAACCCAGAACCTCATTCTCCCAAGTCGCATCCATTTAACCAACTCAACATAGAGCTTGATTGTGCTATAAAAGTAACTCGCTAAGTTTGGTTTAAGGATAGTGCAGAGACTGTGGAAGACAGGATAAGAGGCAGTTTGCAGACAACTAAAATTTTGAGGCACTTAGAGGCCGAATTTCAACTTGGTGTAAAAAGAAAATTTATTCATAATTCTAAGATATTTCCAGAAATGTGACATTTATTGCATGAAGTGTTTTATATTTTCCTTTTTAGGTGATTTTCCATCGTAGTTGCACAGAACAGGCACGAGGAACCAGGAGAGATCTGAACTTTCCAAGCACTTCTGGTCCAAACCAGGCTATGGAGTAAAAAGGGAAGTTTTTCATAATTTAATAATATTTCCATATATATAATTTTTTTTCATGTAGTGTTTATAAATCTCAAGTTGCAAGAATTTTTCTAACGCATTTACAAGGGGATCACGCTGTGGAAACACTGTATGAGCCAAGGATCATTTTAGGAACAATTGCTGGTAAATTGCAAAGTTTCCAATGTCTTTGATCAGCTCATTTACAGTTTTTTTATCTTTTTAGATAGTAATTAAGGTTTATTGTACTTCAATGGTCATTAAATAGATTGATTCTCATTTCAAGAATCTAAAGACGTAGCCTTCGGGTGAACTCCGTTATCAATTTCTGAGTTATGGTTTTTTATTTCAGTTTTTTAGAATCTTGTGATAAGATAAAAGGATTCAAATTATTTTATTTGATTAATTTTATTAATTGAGAAAATAAGCACAAAACTGGAGTAAAAGGATTGAAGGAAATTTCAGTATCCATAACCCACAATCAGACAACTGAATGCACTTTCAAAATTTGGAATCAAGAATTCAAATTGAGTGCATATTTCAATTCAACTTGTGATTATTTTGAATGGATTTGAAATTGATTCAGTATATTCATTTAAGTTGGAAAAATATGATTAATTGATCATTTTGGAAGAGTTTTAAAAATGGGTTTTCAAGACACCCAAAATTGAGTAAATTGAACTCCTGATCAATGTTGAATCTAATAAGTTTAATCATCTAAAAAATTTCTAAGTACCACACTTCAAAAAAATTTAGTACCATTATCAAATCAGTATTATATCAGTTGATAGTTATTTTCAGTTTCTAAAGTATGTGATGAACTTGTTTGGATCAATATAATGTATGTTATTATGAGTATCTATTCATGTTAAGAGCCTCAATCCCGAAGTAGGGAAAGGGCCCAATCGACTGACGAGATTGGAGGATTGGTATTTCATGCTTGTTCTTTATATTTTCTAGTTTTCAGTTTCAGTATCTAGGTTTGAATGGTTATTTGAATGCAATCTTGTATTTCCTTGTTATAGAAGATTTCCTTACTGTTATTTCCTTTGAGTAAGTATTTCAATTGATCAAACATTTCCTTTTAAAATCATTTCATTCCAGTAATGTTGTTTCCATATATTAAACACACTTTCTATATTCTATTTTCATTTCAATAGCTTAGGAATGTATTTCTTTCCATAGTTGAGTAGTGTAGGACAGAAAACGATACTAAAAAAAAAACCCCAAAAGAGAAAACCACCATAGTACTGAGTTGCAAATCACTTCTCTGCATACAACCTTGAACATGGCCCTGGTTTATAATGACATAAACATTTGAACAAGTTGATTAAATTATTGGAAGTTACAATGACCCATCATTTTTGGCACCATTGTCATGGACCACCATAAGAAAACAAACCATTCTTTTCATATTCCATACTATGGGTGTTAGTGAAGTTGAGTTATGCAACTAGTACAGATCCTAGGCCTTGCCTTCACAATAAATCTTGATGCACAGACCATGGGATGCTCAAGGGATATTTATACCTCATAATTTTCAAAGAATATTCTGAATAAGAGAACAAGTAGTAGACACTAACAACACCACTCATGTAAGTGACATTAAATATAACACCACACCTGAGAGTGATACTGAGAAGTCTGCATCATCTTATTTAGAACCTAAAAAACTTTTAGAAATGGAAGAAAATGGAAAATATGATGATAGACCCATGGGAAGAATCTTTACCTTCCCCATTATCTTAAATGAGGACGAGGAAGCACCTATGAAAAAAATTCCCCCATCCATTCTGCCTATATTTCTAGGAATGTCCATAGAAGACCCAGACCAATTCTTGTTTGAATTAGAAGTCCTTTACCAAACATATGACTACAAAACAGATAACCAGAAACTCAAGTTCTTTCCTTAACCCTCAAAGACTCTTCCATAAGGTGGTTTATGGGATTTCCCTCTAACTCCATTCATTCATGGAAATAGATGGAGACTTAATTTCTGGAAAAATATAAAGACTACTATAAGCGAGAGATAGAAGGGAAGATTTCTTTCATATGAAGCAAAAAGAAGATGAAAATTTGGAGGATTACTTGGACAGATTTCTTTTTGTCCATAGGAGAAGTGGTTATGAGTTGAATGTAGAAATCACTAAGATAGTATTCCTTAAAGGGCTTGATGATGAAACAAAAGAATCCTTTTATCTCATGGGAGGAGGTGATGTACACAAACTCACCATGGCACATATTGTTGATTTATGTAGGAGCTACTCTAGAACAAGGGGAGGCATTAGAAGAAGGAAAACATAAAAACATGCATTTGGTACCTCAGGACTTCTAGAAGAAATGGCCAATATGAAAATATAAATTTTGACATAATTAACTTCAACCATAGATGGGTTGAAAGATAAGAACAATGTTGTAAAAGAACCTTTAGACATATATTGTCCCAGATGTAGGAAAAAGCATCCTCTAAAAGAATGTCCCTTGGATGTCACAAAAATGTGTCTGAGCTTTGATGTCCCTGACCATGACACCAACCATTGTACTCTCATACCTCAGTTGAAAGAGAGATTGAATGTCATGACTCAAATGGTTAGAGAAGTAAACTTTGTTCAAAGATCAAATAATCAGTCTGCTTATGCCCCTAAACCTACTTAGAACCCTTGGATGGTGTCATGGCCCAATCAGACTCCTCCAGCAACTTGGGGACAACCTGATTGGACACCACCAAATTGTATGGCCTATCCAAATCCATAACCATGGATGCCTCCATATAATCAGAAAGGTTGGACACCACCATCCAATGCAAATCTATCACCAAACCAATAATGATCACCCCAATAGAACTATAATCAGCCAAGGAGGTTCACACAACAACAAGAAGTTATAATACCTCCACCACAACAAAATTACCAGCAAGGGCAAGTAGCACAAACTCAACTTGTATCAGCCTATCTCAAATCCCAAAAATCAACAAACATATTCAATTAATGATACAAGACAAGGTGATATGATGCATGTTAATTTCATTAATAACTTACAACTGAGATCTGGAAAAAGAGTGAACAATCCTCTAATAGTTATCACTAAAATATCTGAGGAAAGTGGCAAAACTAGACATGTTCCAAAAACATAAGACACTAGGAATGACTAGGGGGAAGACAAGAATGTGCATGCAGCTGATTTCTTAGAAATATTAAAGGAAATACAGAATGGGGAAGAAACAACACTAGTTTAAGAGTTGAAAAAGTTGAATATTGAGGTCCTGATTTTGAGAGAAATAAGGGACATCCCAGAATCAAACCAAAATATTAGAAATCATTGCATCAAGACACCAGGAAGGAATAAGAAATACCCAAAAATAATCAAAGTAGAAGGTAATCTAGTTGACCTTGTAGCTGGAAAACTTCTTTCACCAAAATATGGGGACCCTGGGAGTCCAGTCATTAGTATTTTTGTAAATAGTCAGTCAATATGTAACGTTTTGGTGGATCTTGGTGCTATCAAATACCTTAACAACAGCTACATTCAATTATTTTTCCTTAACATGATTATAGCCAACCAATATTGTCCTCCAGTTAGCAGATCAATCTATTGTTGTATTAGATGGAGTAATCAAGGATGTTTTGGTTATGGTTGAATCCTGGGAGTATCTAGTATATTTTATGGTCTTACAACCTAATGCTCAAAATTTTGGATACTCAGTTATCTTAGGAAGATCCTAGTTAGCAACTGTTGCTACTTATATTGACTGTAGGTTAGGGAAAATGACTATTTTAAATGGGCAAAAAATAAAGAATATTTCTCTTTATCCTCCTGCCCAACCATATGTGGATGTTTGTGAACGTGTGTGGGTGGATTTTTCTGATACTAATAACATGAGTTCTTATTATCTGGCCACCATTTCAATGAAAAATCATATGGAATAAATTATTGAGACATACCCAATGTTTGGCAAAGATGATACTATGGCTACAGAAACTAGAACTATGGCTACAGAAACCCAAACTATTACACCATGTTGGTCTATCAGTTTTTTTCATTGATGTCAAAGGAATTTAAGGCAAAGGGAGAATGCAAGATCTTGTTTCTCAGGTGTTGTTCAGAGGTTCAAGTTGACTTCATGTGGTTTCAAGAAGACAGGGTTTTGTATGATAAGTGGAAGTGTCAATTCATGGTGGTTTTAGGTACCTAAAATAGTGGAACAGGATGGTACATGTTAGAAAAGGAATGGGAGAGGTGTTAAGAGAGAATATAAAGTATGCATGAGAAAAAATTAGACTCGGTTGAGCTCTAGGAGTAAGTTTTATATGTTAGCCGGAATTGGACTTGAGAACTAACAATGTTCTAGTATGCAAATGAGATGGGATAGAAAAATGTAGAACTATAATTTTCTAAAAATTTTGGGATATGATAGAGGAAGGTGTCCTGATACTTCATGTAAAATTTTATCAGATTATGTAATGGGAATTTTTAGATATTCAAGTTTTTATAAAACATTTGTTTTGGAAAATGCGTTTTGAGGCTTTTGGCTTTTTAGCCCTCAAAAAGCATTATACAGTCTCCTTCGAATAAATCATAGAAGGAATTTTGGAGTAAATTTACATTGAAATCATGTGTAAAACTAATTTTCTCGAAAGGAGGTGTAGTTGGAAAACTATGAGCATTTTAGTGGAGTAGTTTTTCTCATTTTTGGGTTAATGCTTAGTACCTCAAGGTATGTTCTGAATATGGTTTGATAATTTCTCATCTTTTGAGTGCATGAACTATCCTGAGGAATCAGTGTTTAAGTAGTTGAAGTCTTGGTTTGATTATCAAAATAATTTTTAGCATATACTCATCGTAATCATATTATCCTAAAGAGCGAATCAAGAAAACCTTGTCAAGATTATTAATGTGATATTTGTCCTAATGTTTTCCTCCTTAAGTTATTGCTATTATCCATCATTTACCTCATCTTTAGATGTTAGAATGGATATTTTGGTCATCCATGTCAATTTCTAGTGCAACCCTTTGAAGATGGTGTTATGGAAAGGTTTCTTGAAGAAGTCTGTGAAAACATGCTCTTAGAGCAACTTGGTACCCAAATCGGTTCTCCCTTTGTGGTCGAGTAGCATAGATTGAACAGGATGCCTAGAGGATGATGGATCAATATTTATGTCATTTTCTATCCGAGGAGGGATCTCATCATCTCTTTTTCACTCGAGCTCAGAGAGGTCAGGTAGCACCATGATGAGGGTATGACCTACCCTCCTACTTTAGGTTCTGCCTTCAGTTAGGGTGAGAGGACCCATTCTATAGTCTGTATTTGTAAGGGAAATGAATATTTCAGCAATATTTGACACTTCTTTGTAAAGTAATTAAGAAACAACTTTGGGAAGACATGGTTGATTAAACAAAGTCTAACTCTCACAAGTTGTCACTTCTAGACAGTGAAGATGTCTCCTAAAACAATGCTTAGACTACTAAAGACAATAATTAAACCTGATTGCTCTTACATATTTTGAGTAAAGGATGGGTAAATTTAGACAATATCATTGGCATTTATGGACAAATAGTGCAAGCGGTGGTAGAGATTTTAGGATTTATCATTTATAGATGAATTTCGTTGGGGAATTAAGCGGGATAAAGTTGATTATACCGGATCTAAAAGAACTTTTAACAAATGTTGGAAATCTACCAAGTAAAAGAAAAAAACACCTCAAATAGATCATAATGCTCCTTCAACTAGAAGATGTTCATTCATGGAAGCCCAAGAATGCACGGTTTCACACAATCTTTAAGAATTCAGACACAAAATCTCATGCTAAAGACTCAACACAATATCAATGGTTCACAATTTATCACGCCTAAGATACACTCAAAGGATTATAAGAAACATTTAACAAAGTGGAGACATAATGACTTTAAAACAATTTATTACACAAACTAAATGAAATCTCTTCTCAATAGTGTAATTGCAGTTTCCAGAATGCTACCAGAATGATAAAGTTTTGTGTGACTTAAAGGATCTCTAAAATAAGATTGCAATGGGAGCATGGATAACTATTTTAAACTATTTCATCTTGACAGCAGATACAACAATGCTCATGATTAACACAATTAATTCAAAGCTCATCAAATTTATTAGCAAGGGAAAGTTAATCTACAGTCTCAATGCTTGTCAATGGTTATACACTTGCAACCATCTTGACATAATTTAATTTGAAGGCTCAAAGAATATAACAGGCTCCTCAGATAGATTCTTAGGAAAATGGTTTTTTTCTTAGTTTACACCTTTCTCTTAAAGAATCTCATAAAATTTTACTCCCCTATGCGAGAGCATTATCATTGCATTTATACAATTTCAGTGTCTCACTCATCCTCTGTTTTCTCCCTAAAAACATGAATCTTTAAAGATAATATTCTTTTCTATTTTTTCTAGGTGGAAAATTTGTGAGTCATTCACATTTCTTACTTTCATGCAGATATGATTGGGGCACCATGTTATTTCCTCTTAACATTTGTCTTAATCATTTCTTTCTTCTTGGTGTGAGAGAAACCCCTTTTTAATAAGTCCCAGGTGGTTCTATATGGCTTAATGTGATAAGAAATCCTTTTCACCTCTGAAAATCTACCTCGAGCAATGCATACCTGCATTTGTGATTCTCAGAACTGAGTGTCCTTGAATGGATTATATCACATCAATCAAACACCTTCTGTCACATAATGCCAATCTTCCTCAAATGTATTCCCTTCGTGTGAGGTGATCAAAAATCTTATTTCATCTGATGGGAGCAATTTCACTTGATGCAATTTGCCTACGCCATCCTTATTATAAACTCAAGTCTACTTTTTCACCAATATGCATTCCTTTTCCTATCTTGAAAGTGAATAATTTTTACATAGCTCTCATCAACATAATGGCAAATGTGCTTGTGGAAAATAGTCTAAAAGAGATTTCTTCTAAATATTTAAACTAAATCTTCGACCTACATGGTCCAGATGAAGCCTTTGTTAGATCTTTGTTTGATATCGCACTCCCAGGGGATACTAGAGGGCCCCCTACTTATCGGCAAGTTCGGCTTGTACTCCTTAGATTTATCAAAGTCAATCTTATTTTCCCAGCCTTCAAATCTTATTTTCTTGAGACACTTTCGTAGACATAGGGGTGAAATCAATTCGATCACTTACATTGGATCCGACTCAAGGATGGGAACCCCTAGTGGGTGCCAAAAAAACCACAAAAAAAAATCAAACAAACCAAGTTCTTAAAATCCATTAGGCTATAGAGTTAGGTGAAAACATGCACTAGTTCAAGAAAAAACAACTTTCTCCTAAAAACACACCACAATACCAGCGAAATTGGTCACTGTAGACCAGGAAGCAAAAAGGGAAACAAAAACAAAAACATAAAATAGAAAACAGAACAAAAATACTATTCAATATACAAGGATACATACTCTATTTGAGATCAATCAAGGAAATGTTTCAGGTTCCTGCCATTAATAGGTAATTCAAGCAAATCCCCATCTAGATATTCTAGGAAGAAATGATGCTCACCAATTCTTATATCAATAGAGTAAGGTCCCATCCATAATGCATCAAAATTTCCAAGATTTCCTTTGTCTTCATGCATGTTATCCCAAAGTAACACCAGATCTCTAATGTTGAAATCTCTAGGGGTCACCTTTTTATAAAAAAATTCTTGAGTCTCTCTCTGAACTTAATGTGCCTCTGATAGGACTCCCTTATCTCTTCATCTAATGTCAATATTTGATTCATTCTCGTCTCATATGGGTCTATCATCCCTTCTTCCCTAATTTTTTACAAAAATTGATATGATGATAGTTACAGATGTAAGGGAAATAAAGCTTGGATTCCATATACCAGCTCAAAAGGACTCTTTCCAGTGGCTCTTTTATTTATAATTGTCTACCCACAAGGAAAACTTGAGTTGTTCACCCCACTTTTTTTGTTAACATCCAAATTTCTTTTGATTATCTTGAGTCAGTTTTTGTTACTAGATTCAGCCTGACCATTCCCTTGTGGATTATAACTGGAAGCATAAGTCAAGTTGATGCCACATTGCTGACACATACATATCAAAGGTTTAGCTCTAAATCTCATATCATTCTCAGCCACAATTATTGTTGGCACTCCAAATCTATAGATAATGTTATTTATGATGGATTATATCACTACTTTATGAGTTACTTTTTTAGTAGGTATGACTTCCACCCATTTAGTAAAATAGTCTGTAACTACTAAAATCCACTTATGGCCTGCACTTGAGGAATTTTCCATTTCACCTATAAAATCCATACCCCATTTTTTGAACGGAGCCTCAACAAATATTGGTTACAAAGGAAAATCACTAGATGCGTTCATTCTTCCAAAAAACCTTTGACATTTTTCACACTTTCTAACCAATAATGTTGTATCTTTAAAAATTGTAGGCCACCAATAACCTACTATTAGAATCTTATGAGAAGTTACTCTTCATGTAAAGTGACCTCCACATACCCCCCCATGAAATTCATCAATAATCTTGGGGGCTTCTTCCTCTGTTATACACCTCAAAAAAAATCCTGGGTTTTTCTAAGCCAACCCATACTCTGTCACAACATATTTTTGGGAATTTAGTTTGAGTGTCCTTCTTTGATTTTTATCCAAGTGATCTGGACACTCCAAATTCTTGAGGTAGAATAACATCTTTGTACCATATGCAATCTATTAGTTTATCCTGAACATTCTCATTTTCTCCTTCCACTTCATTGACTTCCATGACATGTAAATTACTTTTTGCCATTAATCTTGTAAGACCCAAACCCTTTTCAAATTTTGTGGTCTGTATGTCCATATTATATTCTTATAGTCTATTAACCCACTAAATAATTTTGCTTGACACTTCCATTTCTGACAGGATGTCCTTCGCTATAGTGTGGGGAACATAAGATGCAATCTTGGAGCTTAAAATGTAGGGCCTGAAGACTTAGTTTCTCTTACCAACGTAAAATCCTCCTTCTCCATGATAGTATATTTCAATTCAGACCCCTACATGGCCTTACTAAAGAAATAGATTAGTCTTTTATGACCTTCATCATCCTTCTGCAATAGGATAGAAGCAATAGTGTTCTTTGAAGCAAAAGAGAAAATTTGAATAACTTTTTTGTAATTTGGACTAGCTAGGATAGGGGAATTCTTGAGTGCTTCTTTAATCCCATCAAAAGATTGTACAGCTTCATCTTCCCACTTAATGATCCAATCCTTTTTTAACATATTGGTGATAGGAATAGTTATCTCAGAAAAGTTCAAAATAAATCTCCTAATAAAGTTGATCTGCCCAAAGAAGGACTGAATAAGTTTGTTTGAAATGGGAATGGGAAATTTTCTAATAGCTTCTACCCTTTCAGGATCAATCATGACCCCTTCCTTAGATACTATGTGCCCAAACAATTTTGCTTTTTGGACACCGAAGTGAAACTTTTTAGGATTTAATGAAATCACATACTCTCCACACCTTATCAACATCTTTTTAATATGAATTAAGTGATCACTTATATTTTTTGAAAATACAGTCACATCATCCTGATAAAATGCAATAAAATCATTGATGCATCTTGCAAAGGCAACATCCATGGCTCTCTGAAAAGCATCCCTAGCGTTCATTAAACTGAAAGGAATTTTCACATAAACATAAGTACCCCATGGAGAGATAAAGGCAGTCTTGATTCTCTCTGTTGGGCCCTTGAAATATTGACTAACTATAAGAATGTACTCAGGTGTACAAGACCTAAATTGAAGAGTGGGCGTGTAAGGAGAAAGCGCGCAAGGCAGGGTTATAGAAGGGTTTTAGAAGAACCTGTGATACGCGCCAGAGGAGCAAGAGTTCAAGACTTAGCCATATTTGGCATATCAGGTTGGACACAAGAAAAGTGTGACCCGACTGCACATGCCAAATGGATAAAGTGCCAACCTGGAAACTTGAGGCCCATGAAAGGAATATACCTCGTGATAGAAGATTCTAGAAGACCATCATTACAAGGAGTGGAGAGCTCGAGCCTGGAGGAGCATGCTCCCATGGAGGACCACATATAGATACTTGGCGATGGATCTAAAGTCGCAAGAAGGCTAACTGGCAATCCAAGAGGCCTATTTATACAAGCGCCCACAGAGAAAAGATATATAGATTAATAGAGAGTGGAACTCTACAGAAATACTGCAAGGAACCTGTAGGGTTGGGTAGATGTTATATAGGGGAAGTATGTATTGAGGGGTTGGTCATGCAATTTTCCTCTTATGAATGGAAGGATATGAATCTAGTTATGATGAATGACTTTAGTCTGCCATATTGTGATAGTTTGTAATGGATCTAATGCGTGTAATGAGGTTATCGGATATAGTTGAATATGAATGTACTTGATTCTAAATTATATATATATATATATTATATATCTATACTTTTGTTTCATAAATGTTAATTTTTAATGGAATGAATATGGATTCTTATACATTTCCTCTCTGTTGCGATCCCTATCTGTAATTTGTTAAGTATCTTTCTATCTTGGATGATTGCATTCGTCTAGAAGTTGTTCTAAGATCGATGATTAATGTTTTGTCTCCACTCATTATTTCTAAGCTCATTTCATAGATGATGTTTCCCACTTAACTCACATAAAAGAGAGACTCAACACCCGCGCGTGCCTTGGGTGAGCACCCAGTGCCTGTTGGGTGATAGGCCGATGCACATGGGATTCCCTTGTTCTTTGGTGGGTGTAAAAATGACTACATCTTGGTTCCGTTGCCGGGACTCTCTGTGAACTCCCTTTCCTCTGGTTTGCAAAACAAAACTAGTTACTCATGCTCAATCTTCTTCAAATTGTTCTTTACACAGATCAACTCTAGAAACCCTAGTTCGCAAGAGCTTTTCTTTCTTCGTATTTGCAATGTAAATAGTGAAGTGCCCGACCTTGTATTTACTTTTTTTTCCCTTTTTCCAACATTGAATGTTACTTCACCTACCACTGTCCTTCAACACTTAATGCAGCTTTTTCCAAAATAAGCCCAGAATTTAGCGCTGTTACTCATGCACTCAACCTTGTGTGGGAAATCCTACAACCTTTTGGCATGCAAAAAATCCATTTGATAGAAGACTCTTATGCGTGCATCAACAGTGTCAAAGGCACTTCTTCCATCCTTTCCCTGATTTTTACTCTTGCCTACCTCGTGTTGTTCTTGCGCTTCTTTTTCCTTTGTACTAGAACCAAGATGTAGTCTTCTTTTGTCACCAACCATTATTTTTCACCTTTCTCCTACGTGCTTCCTTCTATCTTCTATCTTAAGAAACACTACAATGTATTCTAAATCTGAGGGCACATGCCGCAACCTAAACAGTTGTGCATCTGACATTGTGTCCTAGAACATGAATGCCTAGCTATCATAGAGGAGGCACAGGGGGGAAGTGTAGGTGGAAACTATGTTGGTGACACCATTGCATAAAAGATATTGATGGCTAGACTATGGTGGGAAACTCTGTATAGAGACTGTAAGGATTATTACAAGGCATGTGACCATTACCAGCGCATTGGCAAGCCAGGGAGAAGAGATGAGATGTGTTTACGCCCTATCCCTAGTGCTGAGCCATTTGAAAAATTGGCAATAGACTTTTTAGGACCCATTGCACTGCAATGTGTAGGACTAGGTCACACTATATCCTCACTTGCATGGATTACTTAACAAGGTGGGTAGAGGCAACACCAACTAAGGACTTCACAGCAGCTACAACAAAAAGGTTTCTGTGGGACAATATTATTACAAGGTATGGATTCCCATTGATTTTAACTAGTGACAGGGGTACACATTTCCTAAATGAGACAGTAAGGATTCTATTAGCCAAATTCATGGTGGCTCATCACAAAACTACCCCTTACCACACACAAGTAAATGGAACCACAGAAGCCTTTAACAAAATACTAAGTCATACCCTGACTAAAATTTGTGACATTGGTAGACATGATTTGGATGACAAGGTATCAGCCATTCTATGGGCTTATAGGACAACTTATAAAATTTTTAATAAGGCCACACCGTTTCAGTTGGTGTTTGGCGTAGAAGTTGTCCTACCGGTTGAATTCATGTTAGTCTCTCTATGTATAGTGCGCACAGGTGGATTGGTTGATGAATAAGCGTTGGAAGAGAGATTTGACCAGTTAATGAAGGTGGATGAATGATGATCATTGGCCAGGTGGAGCCAAAAGGCCAAAAAAGCAAAACAAAAGGCATGGCATGATCGCCACATTAAAAATAAAAAGTTTGAGGTTGGACAGATGGTGTTGTTGTATGATTCAAAAATTTTGCGCCATTTTGGGAAGCTGAAGGTCCATTGGTTGGGGCCCTACATTATCTCATATATACTTGATTTAGGTGCATGCCAGTTAAAGGCATTGGATTGAATGAGATTACCTGGTCACTTTAATAAAAGTAGGTTGAAGCCCTACTATAAATAAGTCTTCTTGGTGTGTTGTAATAAGGCACTATTTCCACCTATTTTAGAATTTCCATTTAATGCATTTTCATTTCTTGTGTTTCCCTTTTTGTTGTTTTTTTGTTTTATGCTTTGGGTGTTGGTAACCTCTTTACTTTTTAATGGTTGTGTATGCACACAAGACCACACATCGTTTAAGTGCGGGGTGGTCAATGCAAATAAAAGTGTAAAGTACAGAGTAACATAAGGTATTGTGTAGAGAAAGCCTTGTTGAAAGGCCCTGTAAAAAAATCACATGGAAGATAGAAGGAAGCGCATAAGAGAAAGGTGAAAAATAATGGTTGGTGTTAAAATAAGACTACATCTTGGTTCCACGTACAAATGAAAAGAATCGCGAGAACAACATGAGGTAGGTGAGAGTAAAAATCAGGGAAAGGATGGAAGAAGTGCCTTCGGTGTTGTTGATGTGCACGTAAGATTCTTATGTTAGATGGATTTTTTATGCACCAGAAGGTTGTAGGATTTCTTGTGCAAGTTTGAGCACGTGAGTAACGATGCTAAAGTTTGGCTTATTTGAAAAATATGTATTAAGTGTTGAAGTACAGTGGTAGGTGAAGCAACATTCAATGCTGGGAAAAGGGAAAAACTATAAATACAAGGTCGGGCACTTCACTATTTACATTGTGAATACGAAGAAAGAAGAGCTCTTGTGAACTAGGGTTTCCAAAGTTGATCCATATAAAGAAAAAATTGAAGAAGATTGAGAGTGAGTAACTAGTTTTGTTTTGAAAACTAGAGGGAAGGGAGTTCACAGGTGTAAGAAAAAATATAGTGAAGAAGCATCGTCTTGTGAAAGGATTATTCCAGTTAGGGTTTGAAAAGCTAGGGCACAGGTTTAGAAAAGTTTCTTCATAAATTTGAGATCTACGTTGGAGAAAGTGGAAGAGCAGAGTAACAAGAAGAGATTTTGAAGTGTTGACCTAAAAATTATGGCACCTAGGAAACCAACGGTATCACCTAAGAAGCTAAAGGGAAAAGGCAAGGGAAAATAACCAACATCGACCACCTCAAGTATGAACAAAGAGTGGTATACAGAGATGAAATACCAAGATGGGGTTTTTCTTGGGAAGGAATGGGAATCACATGTGAGAAAAATGACAATAAGCAATTACAATCATCTCACAACCACAACAGAGAAAGAAGTGGCGCTATAGTTAGTGTACCCAACAAACAAAAGGACGTGAAAAGGGTTGCTCATTTATACTGACGAGGTAAAATTGAAGTTGGAAAAGGAAGGATTATTGCAACTCTTTGAGTTTCCCTATTTTGGAAAACCAGAGCATCTCTATTAGTGGCTGATGTCACACGTGCACGAGGATCACTTCTACTTCACGGGGCGCAAGATATGCATAACCCCTCAACTGATTTCAAAATTCATTGGCCTCATATGTGAAGGAGAGAGCATAGATGATGACTTGAGTGATAAGGATGCCATCAAAATGACCATCTCTGCATATGCTTATAAGAAGGGATCACAGTACTTTGACATTGTGGAGATACAAAACCTTGTCATGAGGATGGTTGTGCACCTAGTGACCAAATTAAATGACCAAGAAAGGTGGACACAGGTAAATAAGGCATGGTTGAATGTGTGTAGAAAAATATCTAAAGGCGCCATCTATAGCCTATCTGCCTTCATTGCAGATGAGATAATCAGCAGCACGCAGGAAGGTGACACAATCCTTTTTGGCAATGTCCTCCTGAAAATTGTATTTTCTCATATAGGAGTGTCTGACATGGCAGATAAGCTCATTTGGGAGTACCCTGAGGAGGATCCCTCACCCGCGAAGAGATTCATAAAATACACTTGTGAAACAATGATAGCTTCCCACAGGGCACGCCTTGATAAGTGGTATAAGTGCTTAAGGGATGCGTTCAGGGCAGAGTGGAGGATCCTAGAATAACTACCGACACTTATAGAGGGAGAAGCTAAATTCATAATATACCAACACTTCTACATTGGCATGTTCAAGTTGGTGGATGAAACCTTGAGTCCATGGTGCAAGCTTCCATTTTCTTTCAGTACTCAATACTTCCAAGAGGGAGTCAACAAGTTTAAGGAGGAAAAGAAGCTAAGGTTTGACCTTAGAGAATTGGATCAGGACCATAGGGAAATGCGCAGAAAATTGGTCTATCCTAAGAAGTGTGCTTACGTGTAAAAGTGTGTGTCGCACGAGGTACAAATGATGAAACCTCAAACTTTGTTGATCGTAGGAAGAACAACAGCGTGAGTATACCTCTGTATAAGGCTAAAGATTGAGAAGGGTGCGTACCTAGAGAATGATGTCTCCATACCTGACGACCCCACAGGCCGCAGGAAGCCTGCACCAAAGAAGAGGGATAGGGAGGAAGTAGAGAAGAAAGCACCAAGTGTACAAACCACTCAGTCTGTAGGCACGCTGGAGGCTAGCGCCAAACCTAGTACCTATGCACACCGAAAGAAGTCATCGGTGAAGGAAAGGACCCCGGAAGAAGAGACACCAGAGTAGTCTCATGCTGAGGAAGAATCACCAAAAGGAGGAAAGGAATAATCTCTTGTACTGGAGTCCCTAGTAAGGAAGAAGTAGAAGGTGGAAGAGGCTGACTCAAAGGAAACTGAGAGTTTGGAGGCCTGCATAGGCGAGAAGGATGATGACGATGAACCTGAAGGAGTTCAAAGCCCTCTAGTGTTTGAGGTGCATGAATTTGAGGAGGAAGAAGAAGAAGAGAAGGATGGCTATGCCTTCGTCAGAAGGAAGGTTGATCAGAAAGAATAGGATGCTCCGGAGAAGGGATTAAGTGAAGAGGTTAGCATGAAAAATTAGAGGACTCCTAGCCTCACAAAGGAGCAGGTCGACGAAGCCGTGGAGAAGGAGGTGGCTAAAATCATAGAATCCCTAGTAGAACAAGAGGTGGAGAAAAGCACGGAGGAGGTGTTAACATAAATTGAAGAAGAAAGCGTTGGGAAGGAGCAAGATAGTGTGGGGGGAGGCCCTAGTCTAGCGGTGAGATTCCTGAGGGCCACGTGCTCTGATAGAAAAATCCTTGATGCAAAACAAGGACAAGTCATGGGATATATGGATGACCCAAACAAGGTGTTATGTGTGTGGTTCCAGAGCACGGTACCCATGGAGAAACTCCTAGCTATGGCGTCATTTGAGGAATAAGGTGCATACCCTCGGGCAAGGAAAATGCTCTCTTGGGAATTTGAGTCTCATATCGATGAGCCAGAATTTGAAGTATGCCAAGGGGAAATCATGCTAGTGCCAAAATCCAAGGGAACCTACCCCCTAGTGAATTCCCAGTAGCTCTCAAATGAGCAGATCTATAATGCCTTCAACAAAGTCTCAGTTGAGGTGGAGGCTAGGATCTTTGGGAGGACTGACAAAGTGAAATTCCTAGAAGTGGAGCTAGAGAAGAAAGAAGAGGAGTTGGCCGAGAAAATAAAGGATTTAAAGTAAGAAGATTTGATAGGAACTCAACTCAAACGTGAGCTAAGGGATGAAAAGACAAGGGTCCGTGAGGTGTATAAGAAAGTATAATCAATCACAGGCATCATTATTTTGAAGTATCCATATTTGAAACCACCCATGTAAAAGTATGGGTCCTCCCTGGAATGCCTAGAATACTTAACACGAGTCCTCACTATGGAAAGGCAACCCCTAGCCTTAGAATCCACAGAAGAAGTAGTGGTGTGCCTGGAAAAGGAAGACAAATTGAAGGTGGTAGCGGTCATTGCTGAATATAGTAAGGTCTTTGTATATGTCAAGATTGCTACCCAAGCTGCTGAGGCCGCATATGAAAATTGTATAGATAGGGATAGGGTGGCAAGCATCCTAGTTGCCACTCGCGAGTCTAAGCTCAAAGAATTTTAGGATAAAAACAAAGGTAATAAAGTGGAGAGGGATAGAATCTTAGCCAAGGTCGAAAAGAAATCATAGGTCATTGAGACCTTATGAGGTTTAAACAGAAACTAGTTGAAGGAGTTGTACCCTCAAATTACACGAAGAATGGATGCACTTGAAGATGTAGGAAAGCAGCCGAAATGAGTAGTCGAGACAATGAATACCCAAGGAGATGGATTGGGTTTTGAGGAAGTGAGCGCCTTAGTTGGCGACCTCTGCCAAAGGGCACAAAATGAAGTTGATGCCTGGGCTAAGTGAGAGGCAGACTTGAAGAAGGATTTCCCTCTCCTATTACAGTAATAACTACCCTTCCATTATTTCATTCTTCCCCATTTCTTCATTCCCTTATTCTTTTTCCCAAAGTATTTCTTTCTTCTGGAATGTATTGTACTTTATTCTTTGAAGAGATGTTTCTAAGGGTAGAGAACAGGTGAAGTGTGGGGTGATGTTGGGCCCCTGAAATATTGACTAAGTACAAGAAGGCACTTGGGCACGCAAGGCCTAAATTTAAGAGTGGGTGCACAAGGAGAAATCACGCAAGGAGAAATCACACAAGGAAGGGTTCTATAAGGGTTTTAGAAGAACCCATGATACGCGCCGGAGGAGCAAGAGTTCAGGACTTAGCCATATTTGGCATATCGGGTAGGACATGAGAAAAGCGTGACCCGACTGCACATGCCGAATGGATAAAGTGTAGGCCTGGCAACTTGAGGCCCACAAAAGGAATATACCTCGTGATAGAAGATTCCAGAAGACCATCATTGCAAGGAGTGGAGAGCTCGATCCTGGAGGAGCATGCTCCCATGGAGGACCACATATGGATACTTGGCGATGGATCTAAAGTCACAAGAAGGCTAGCTAGTGATCCAAGAGGCCTATTTATACAAGCGCCCACAGAGAAAATATATATAGATTGATAGAGAGCGGAGCTCTACAAAAATGCTACGAGGACTCTGTAGGGTTGGGTAGATGCTATATAGGGAAATGATGTATTGAGGGGCTGGTCATGCAATTTTCCTCTTATGAATGGAAGGATATGAATCCAGTTATGATGAATGACTTCAGTCTGCCATATTGTGATAGTTTGTAATGGATCTAATGCATGTAATGAGGTTATCAGATATAGTTGAATATGAATGTTCTTGATTCTGACTTATATATATATCTCTATGCTTATGTTTCATACATGTTAATGTTTAATAGAATGAATATGAATTCTTATACATTTCCTCTCTGTTGTGATCCCTATCTGTAATTTGTTAGGTATCTTTCTATCTTGGATGACTGCATTCGTTTAGAAGCCGTTCTGAGCTCTATGATGAATGTTTCATCTCCACTCATTCTTTCTAATCTTATTTCATAGATGATGTTTCCCACTTAACTCACATAAAAGAGAGACTCGATGCCTACGCATGCCTCGGGTGAGCACCCAATGCCTGCTGGGTAATAGGCCAGTGCGCATGGGATTCCCTTGTTCTTTAGTGGGTGTAAAAATGACTACACTCTCTAATTACTTCACAACAACCTGGTTGTATCCTGAAAACCCATCTAATGTGGAAACTAATTCAGATCTAGTGACTAACTGCAGCATGTTATCCATATTAGGCAATTGATAATTATCTTTAATTGAGGCCTTATTCAAGTTCCTGAAATCTACGCACAACCTTATATCTCCATTTTTCTTTCTAACTGGCACCAAGTTTTCCACCCATGAAGAATATATCGTTGGCTATATGATCCCTCCATCCCTTAAATTTTTCAATTCTTCTTGCATTTTGAGGGATAAAAGTGGATTAATAGGCCTTTGTTTTTGCCTAAATGGTTTAGCATTAGGCTCTAAAGGTATCTCGTGCAGGAATAGATCTTCCCTATATGTTTTCAACTCTGAATAAGACGATGCCAAATAATCTTGGTACCTTTTTAACAATTCAACATAAGATTACTTTTCCTCTTTACTAAATTTACTCCCTAACCACACTTTCCTAGGCTTTTCTTTAGTTCTCAAATTATGATCTTCCACATCCCTTGAAGCCGAGATGTGTCTCTGGATCACCCTATCTACATTATCAAAATTGGACTCTAAAGCCACCAAACCTCTAGGGATTGTGTTTTTCTTCAATTGGATTATGTCTTTCCCAAACAAGGTCTCCTTTCCATCACACACTATGATCATTGGTTCCCAATCTATGCATTGATTGGTAAATTCTCCTTCATTCTGCAAGAATCTTTGAACCTAGGCATCATCATCAAAGACCTGCTATTATTTTACATTATCAGGGGTGAACGGTCTTGAAAGTACTTTAATATCATAATCATAGTAAGGAGAGATAGTGAAATTTTCAAATCTAGAGCCAATCACCGCCAACCTATCTATTGTAGCATTCTGAGTTATGTCATGGTATAGTATATTGAAGGAGTCAAACATCTCAATAAAATCCCATACCGCATGATTATATTGTTTCATTCTCCATTTCTTCGTAGCATACAATTTTCTTACCTTCTTTACCACAAGTTCTTAGTCTCCTTTAACAATTACATCCTTAATACCATACTTCCGAGCAATCCTTCGGCCAAGAGAACTGCCTCATACTCAATGATATTATTTGTGCATTCAAACCTCAATTTTAAAGAAAAATTAAAGGTCTCTTGGTTCGGGGATATCAATGCAATCCCAGCTCCATTTCCGAAACTAGAGCAAGCTCCATCAAATAGTAAAGTCCAATGGGCATCAATTTTATCCAAGAACTTACTCCAATTAATAGCATGATCCTTAAAGTCTACAAACCCCACAAAATTATTAACATCCACATCAACATATAATACTTCATAAGAAATGTTTTTAGGATCTTCAATCAGGTGTAACATCTTCTTCTCCCCATATAGTTTGAAAAGGTTCCCCTCTATAGGTATGGTGGCATATGACATGTCCATCTGCACACTTCCACCAACAATGGCAGCCCACCTTCTTGACAAAAGCATACCCCATTTAGCAGGGTAGTCTACAATAACAATATTGATAGTCAGATGCTTACCAAGGTAAGCCTCCAACTACACTACCAATCCCTTAACATATCCAATTACAGGTACTTCTCTTGAGTCCATAGTAGTACATCTCCCAAAGGTTGTCATTACTTTTATATCCATCTCATTCATCACCTCAAGTGGCATCACGTTACATGAAGCCCCCGAGTCAAACATGCAATTGTGAACAAGTATGTCTTTAATAATCAGAGTAGCATAGAAAGGATCAACATCAAGATGAGATTCAACAAGGGAAGTGGCTAAGTATACTTCAAAAGATTCTCCCATATTTTCCAATGTTTATGGAACCTCCGATTCTTGAATAATAGGAGGAAAATAAATATTTTTGACATCTTTACCCAGGGCTACCGCCTCTTACTTAAATCCCAAGTACTCAAAGGCTCTTCTTTTGTGCTTGGGGATTCTAAGAAATTCAATAATAGGTACATGACCTTGATTTGACTCAAAATTTGGGCCATGTCATAGGGGGTATACTTGGGTAAAGTTGTATCGAGGGGTAGGGTGATTGTTTTCTCTTGGGGTATAAGGCTCTTAATGGATTGAGAAAAGTTACTGGGTTTGTTGACATTACTGGGTTTTTGACTAGAATATCTTTCTTAGGGGGTCCTTTTGGATATTGGTGAGAAGTGGATTTTTTGGTTTTGGCTGTGGCCCTCCTTCTTTGACAACTCTACTTCTGAGATTATACTCCTTTTCATAAGCAACTACTACATTCATTAATAATTGTCAATCCTCCTTAGAAGGAGTTCCCCCATCATACTTCTTAATCATCAAATCCCTTAAGTACTCAAAGTCATCATTAGGTAATTCGAATCCCTGAACCATATCAATCTTAACATCATCAATAGAAGGAAGAGGAGATTCCCAATGGATGCAGTCCCAATAATCCTCAACAGTTTGAGAACTTAAATTAATTCAGTGGAGGAAACCCCACACCATGAATCATCAGGACACTCCATCATACAGACATATCCAAAAGTGGGGTCATCCTTAGGATCATTACCCCCTTCACTTGGATCACATGGAGGATGGGGTAAGAAAAATTTGTCACACTAATTAATGACATGTGTTTCTTCAACCATAAATAATCTTGCAGTCAACGGATCAGGGAAAAGTTTATATTCTATTTGAGGTTGTTGTTTACTTCCTGACCCCGTATGTACCTTTCCTCATTCCTCATTTCTGAGTTCACCTCTTGGATGAACACCAAATCTTTTTTGGCCCTGAGGTTAGTGTTGGCCCTGAGAATTCTATCCTATTCCCTTTTTTGGTGTAGCAAGTTTATAGGAAATTTCCTTGACAACTCCTGCTAGAGTATTAACCACTTCTTCTAGATCAACTCCCTTGCTTATTTGAGGCTTCTCAGGATTAATTAATTTGAAACCTTCCCTCTTGGGAGATTTTCCTACTACCTTGATGTTATTTTCTATCTAGACTGCCATGGAAAAAAATTTCCTCAAATTCCTAGGGTTTTTATCCCTCAGATAGTATGCTTCTTTTTTGTCGAAAGCATCACAATACTTTATTAGGCACAATTGATCACTTGCTATGAGTATCACAGTCAGTATGTTCAGGGTTTTTTTGAATCTAGAATTAAAATCTAGGACAAGTTCATTGGGATTCTTCTTAATGTTCTCAATCTCTGAGAGAAGGAACCTTGGGTTAGTCTTATCTTCATACTGCAATTTGAAGGCATTTTTCATTTCAACCCATGAGTCAATAGAATTCTCTGGAAAAAATTTGTAACAATCACGTGATAAAAAATGCACAATAATAAAACATCGAATAATAATAATATAGAAACTAAAATTCATTTGAGATGTATTTACATAGATGGATAATACAATTTATAGTGTTTGATCTCCTATAAAGGTGGATTCAACACTCATCTTCAAACCCTCTAATCTCTCTCCAAGAATCTTTCATATTTATCCATAGGATATCTATTTTATCCCTTTATTATCTCTCACACCAAAATAGCTACGTGAGTTGTTCTCACAACTCACCCAAATACTAATACTAACTATTGCAACTATATTATTAATATGATTTCTATAAACTCATTATTAATAATATTACAATTTATTAATAATGTCACAATATATTTGTAACATTCACTCCACTATTGTTAACATTATTAATTCCCAATATACACTCCCCTAATGTTGACATTATAGAAACAACAATCACACTTCCGTCTGCAGCTTGTTGCCCATGCGTGCTCATGATCTGGATGGTTTTCTAGGGCAACCAACAACCTAAAACAAAGGATGGTTTTATAGGACAACCAACAACCTAAAACAAAGGATGGTTTTATAGGACAACCAAAAACCTAAAAGAAAGGATGTATTTACAGGATAACCAACAACCCAAAAATGATGCTGCTACTTTTCCTTTGTACTTTCGTCTATCCTTCAGGGAATATATAGGAAACATATAGGAAACATTACTCACTAGATACAAACTAAATAAAGAGAAATTTGAACATTGAGACCATGTTTTAGTTCCCCCCCTCAATGTGAACATTTCACTTATTCAAACAGGAAATCTACAAAACATACTACACACAATCAACTACAACTCTAAAAAATAAAATAAAACTTGTACACACACACACACACACTGTCACCACAACTTCATGCGGCCCCATCATTGGTGACTGACAAGAGGTCACTAATTTACCTCCAACCTCCTATGCCTCCGTCCTCCATCATAATGCACTCTTTACTTAATACAAGAAGTCTTCATCACTTTGTTGAGCATTTGTTTCCTCTTTATCAGAGTGGGTAGACTTCATATCCCAATCACTTTCTTCATCTCTATTTTCAGAAATGAAGGCTTTATCCTTCAATTTACCATCAAGTAAATCTTGTGCTCTTTTCTTATAATACGTAATACCATGTCCAGGAGCATTACAATAGTGGCAAAGAAGTTTTCGTGGACCTTGGGAGGTTGATTTTTGTTTAAAAGAAGGCTTGAATCTTCCTTTAGCATATGATTTGTTTCTACCATACATTGCAGTTTCTTCTAGATTAATCTTCTTGGTTTTATTTTCTTCTTCTATCAGAGAAGAAATTAAATCCTCTAGACTTGGATTTATTTTTCTCAAAGTAAAGACCATATTAGAATAGCTAGGAGGCATGTTATTAAGTAATACTGGTTTTACATCATCATCTAGCACATCAACTGTGATTCCAGCTAATTGATTTGAAATAGAACAAAACTTAATGATATGTTCCACCATACTTTCTCCTTCCTCCATTTTGATTCCAAACAACTTTTGCTTGAGTGCCACTATTGCACTATTTACTTGTGACCCCAATAGTTTACTTAATGTCGTCTAGATCAAATGTGATGTCTTTGTTAGATTTATGTTATGCAGGTAGGTATCAGATAAACCTAGGCCACTAATCGCCATTGCTTTTTGATCCCTGCTTTCCCATTTTGCTACTTCATCTACGTTGTGTGGTTTCTTGATTTTTCCTTCCACAATCTCCCATAGATATTTGTTAATCAGAAACAATTGATTTCTAACTTGCCATGTATGGAAATCTTTGCCTTCGAATTTTTCAATTCGATTCAACTTGTCCATGTCGATTTAAAGAATTGGACGTCGGTTTCAACTGAAAATATGCCCGTGACGTAGTTTTTTTTTTTTTACAATTTTTGATGACTACAAAATGACCAATGCAAAGAGCTTGAAAAAACACACATTTTAAACAAATAATCATCTCAATCTAAGTTGCCATCTAAAATTTATGACAACTACAAATTTTAAATCCAACATCTTTCCGGACCCCTTTACAAAAATGGAAAACAAAAATTTATACTTGTGTTTTTTTTCGCTAAATCCAAAAATGGCAAAAAACAAATAAGAAGAGTTATAACTCATGATTTCCATGATTGGATGAAACAAAATACGGTCTTTCCTGCAAATTCCTACAAAATATAAGGATCTCCAAATGGTTGTTACATCACCCAATCAGATATGAAAAAATGCAAAGACAGAAAAGGCAAGTGGATTGCCAAAAATATGTGTCTACACATAGAGTGACAACTGTTGGAATTTTTAAAGCAATGTATCTACTCCACATCAATGACAGAGTCTCAATGATTTCAAAATTTCTAGATCGATTTGCTTCTATAGATCTGTCCACGTGAATTCTATCTTGTCGATCTTCAAGATTTTTATCTGCTACTTCAATACTTTGGCATCCAGTTCATAGTTTGAACTTGACGTGAGAAGATTATTAGCTCCTTTGTGCCAATACAATGCTCAAGAGCTGCTACATATTCACAGTTAGAGTATAACACATGAATTCATTCTCCCATCACAACCTAAGACTAGAGATTGCTCTGATACCACTGATAAAAACTACACAATAATAAAACACTGAATAATAATAATATAGAAACTAAAATTCATTCAGGATGTCTTTACATAGATGGAGCATATAATTTATAGTGTTTCATCTCCTACAAACGTGGAGTCAACACTCATCTTCAAACCCTCAAATCTCTCTCCATGAATCTCTCAAATTTATCCCTAGGATATCTCTCTCATCCCTTTATTATCTCACACACCAAAATAGCTACGTGAGTTGTTCTCACAACTCACCCAAATACTAATACTAACTATTACAACTATATTATTAATATGAGTTCTATAAACTCATTATTAATAATATTCCAATTTATTAATAATGTCATAATATATTTGTAACATTACAGGCATCATCTTCCATAGTATGAATAAACAACTTCACATATACATCCTCATGATCAATCTCAAAGTATTCCATAATATTAGTAAATAGCTTGAGATGTTGGTCACCACTGATAGAATTATTTCCTTGAAACTTAGGTAAACTATTTCTTACTTCTTGTGGAACTGAATTAGGATAACCCACCATACCACATAAATCTATGGGTCTGAAAACATTTACAACAAATGGGGGTCTAGGTGGAGGTTGAGTCATGTTATTCTTAGGATTTGATCTTATAGGAGGATTGAAATATTGTGGGACAAGATTTCTTTAGGGAAAATATGTATGATCTTAAAAGTAAATATCCTTTAATGACTCAGTTTCACATAAAACCCTATTAGTTCTAATTGATAAAAGAAGAAGATGAGGAATAGCTATCCCAGTCACAAATGATGGCCCCTCATTAGTTGGAGTGTTTAAATTTGCACAAGGACTACTTGATTCTGAACTATCTGAAGAGGTATGATAATCCTCTATTAATGGCTGATCACTTTCCACTACTGGCACTATTTTCTCTCTTGACCTTTGATCTCCCAAAACTCTCCAGACTTATTTCTTATTCAGATTTGTTCTGCCAAGTTCTAGAAATAGTCTTCTCATAGGATATTTGTTAAGAAGGACCTTCTTCCTTCCAAATTTGTAGATACTAACAATAAATTTCAATTATCAAAACTTAAGACACTGGAATTTACTAGAAATTCTGAAAAAATATGGAGTCTCCACTAAGGATTTGCACCTTAGATGTATAAAACACTGCAAATGACTTGTCATCTATAAATCAATACTCAATATCAATAAATCTTGAAAAAATTAGCATCCTTTGTTGGTATTTATCCTTATCCAAACAAATCTATTGCAAATTTCACTTGAACTATGAAAATTCATGCAAATAACTTCCGATCTTGCTCAATTTTCACAAAGCTTAACAAAGTATGATATCTAACACATTTATTTACATCGAAGCATGTTTGGAAATTTACCAGGGGTTGATATTTATCTATTTTTACATAAATATCCATAGCAATAGTGTCAGATAGGTGTTAGTTCCAAAATCGGTTCTCCCTTTGTGGCCAAGCAGCAATAATAGATTGAACATGATGCCTAGAGGATGATGGATCAAGATTTATGTCATTTTATATCTAGGGAGGGATATCATCATCTCTTTTTCACTTGAGCTTGGAGAAGTTAGGCAACATCATGCTGAGGGTATGACCTACCCTCCTACTTTAGGCTCTGCCTTCACCCAAGGTGAGAGGACCCATTTTGTAGTTTGTATTTGTAAGGGAAATGAATATGTCAGCAATATTTGACACTCCTTTGTAAAGTAATTGAGAAACAACCTTGGGAAGACATGGTAAACTAAAAAAATTCTAACTGTCATGAGTTGTCACTTTTAGACAGTGCAGATGTCTCCTAAAACAAGGCTCAAACTACTAAAGATAGCAATAAAACCTGATTACTCCTGCATATTTTGAGTAAATGTATGGGTAAATTCAGCAAATATCCTTGGCATTTATGGACAAAAAGTGCAAGTAGGGGTAGATCTTGTAGGATTTATCATTTATCGATGAATTTGGTTGGGAAATTAAGTAGGATAAAGTTGATTATACTAGATCTCAAAGAAATTTTAACAAATGTTGGATATCTACCAAGTAAAAGACAAAAACACCTAAAATAGCTCATAATGTTCTTTCAACTAGAAGATGTTTAGTCATGGAAGCATAAGAATGCACGGTTTCACACAATCTTAAAGAATTCAGACACAAACGTTCATGCTAAAGACTCAACAAAATATCAGAGGTTCATAATCTATCACGCCTAAGATACACTCAAAGGATTACAAACAACATTTAACAAAGTTGAGACATAATGACTTTAAAATTGTTTATTACAAAAATGAAATGAAAGTTCTTATCAATAGTGCAATTCCAATTTCCAGAATGCTACCAGAATGATAAAGTTCTGTGTGACTTAAAGGATCTATAAAATAATATTACAATGGGAGTATAAATAACTATTTTAAACTATTTCATCTTGACAACAGATACAACAATGTTCATGATTAACACAATTAATTCAAGGCTCATCAAATTTATCAGCAAGGGAAATTTAATCTACAGTCTCAATGTTTTTCAATGGCTATACACTTGCAACCATCTTGACATGATTTAATTTGAAGGTTTAAAGAAAATAACAGGCTCCTCACATAGGTTCTTGGGAAAATGGTTTTTTCTCAGTTTACACCTTTCTCTTAAGGAATCTCAAAAAAAATTACCCCCCTATGTGATATCATTCTCATCGCATTTATACAATTTCAGTCTCTCACTCATCCTTCATTTTCCCCCAAAAAACACAAATCTTTAAAGAGAATATTCTTTTCTATTTTTTCTAGGTGGAAAAGTTGTGATCCATTCACATTTCTTACTTTCATCAGATATGATTGGGGAACCATGTTGCTTCCTCTTGATAGTTGTCTTAATCATTTCTTTCTTCTTGGCATGAGTGAATCCCCTTTTTAATAAGTCCCAGGTTGTTTGATATGGCTTGATGTGACAATCAATCCTTTCCACCTCTAAAAATATACCTCAAGCAATGCATACCTATATTCATGCTTCTCAGAACTGAGTGTCCTCGCGTGGATTATATCACATCAATCAAACACCTTTTTTCACACAATGTCAATCTTCCTCAAATTAATTCCCTTCGTGTGAGATGAGAAAAAATATTCTTTCATATGATGGGAGAAATTTCAATCAACTTAATCTTTCTATGTCATCCTTACTATAAACTCGACTCTACTTTCTCATCAATATGCATTCCTTTTCCTATCCTGAAAGTGAAGAATTTTTACATAGCTCTCATCAACATAATGGCGAATGTGCTTCTAGTAAACAGTTTGAAATAGATTTCTGTGGAAGATATAAACCAAATCTTCAACCTGTATGGTCCAAATGAAGCTTTTTTCAAAGCTTTGTTTGATATCACACTCCCAGAGAATACTAGAGGCCCCTGACTTATCGAAAATTTTTGCTCACACTCCTCCTGATATTGATCAAGATTAATCATGTTTTCTCAACCTTCCAATCCATGTACTTCAATATTTTTTGGTGGGAACATCAGAAATTTCTAGAAGACTTGAAGAAATTATGGATCAAAAGGAGGCCTTCCGTGTCAGGGAGGAATGACTACCAGTGTCCCTTTTCATGCAATGAATAATTTATGCTGAAGGAGATTCCCAAGGAGTCTGACATGTTGTATTAAAAAAATCTTACATTGATACTGTGCTTTTTGTTTCTCATAAAATGGATGAACTAGAGCAGAGAATCATTTCTCTAGAGAAAGCTCAAGCAGGACATGTGCCATCACAACCATCCACCATACTAGCATCATTTTCAGGAAAGAAGGGGGGGGGGAATCAAGCTCCTATTTCAAATTATTATTTTAGATGGAGAAGAATAAATGTCTTTATCTTCTTGTCACTCTAAAGTGGAAATTTATTCTACTAAGGACAACAAGGGAGGGTTCATTGTCCAGTATTCTACTCATTTAATGCATTGTGATCCTCCAATGAAGAAAGAATTTTCAGGGCCTCGAAAAATTCCTTCTCTAAGAGAGTGCCCATCCTTTACAAGGAGATGGAATGGTGATTCCATCTCAAGATCTCTTGTTCCACCCTATACCCAGGGTGCGGTTCTTACTCTTTTGGACACTCCAGATGTTCCCCCTTAGCCCGTTCCTGATAATTCCATTCCTCACAAGGGGAAAGGGAATATGGCGTTCTTCACAGGTGGCCCGGATCTTCTGGATTGGGTTTCTTCCTATCAATAGAAGGTTGAGCTGGAGAAAATCATGGACAGTCCCAGAATTACCCTTGAGTCATTGATGGATATGGGGATGTCCCGGGATCTAGCGGGGTCCATTGTGTTTGTTCAGATGGCATAGGGATTAGATGAATTCATGTTGAGGAAGAACAAGTTGTTGAACAAGCTTCCTCCGCTCGGAGGAAATTTCAAAGGAGTAAGGGACAACTAAGTGTTGTTTCTCTTCTTGTATCCTTACTTCCAAACATGTATACAAACTTCTTCGTCATGGGATGGGGCCCCTATAGAACCCCATTTTTTGATTTATATCTAAAATTGTTTCTTTATCTTCATTATATGAATCTGCATTATGTTTGAAAACTTGAAGTTTTTATATTCAGATCACCCTGCACTGGTCAATATTTTATTTGCATTCCTGGGGATTTGATTGTAACTCTGTAATTCCTTTGGTTTCATCAATGGTGTACATGATTTTTTGTTATCCCGCCACCTAATTGTCTCCATTTAAAAATCCATGACTCTAAGTTTTTCCATTCCTTCAATCTGCATGCATTGCGACCCAAAACCGCATTAAATTTTTTCAAACATCGAGTCCTCTACCTATTTGTTTAGTTATCTTCACCAGTGGTGGCCACTTCTCACGACACGTGGAGGCCCTGCATGCCTTTGGGTCTTCTCTTTCTCTTTCTTCTTTTGAACTTGCACCTAAGTGACACGTGGAAACCTGTGAGCCTTTGCTCTTCCTTGGTGACTTTTCAGCCCACTTAGGCTGCCTTATTGCACCATTAGTCACGTGGTGGATCCACGCTCCTTGAGAATTTTTAATTCTTTGCACCTTTCCAAAGATGCGTGTCAGGGACACGTGTGTACCTTCCGCATCCAGTCTCCATACTTAGGGAAAAATGAGCCCTGCGAAACAAAAAGGAGTACCAAGAGGGAAAGGGTCATTTTTCACAAGGATTCTTAGGGGCAAAAAAACTATTATGTTCCTTGACTGAAAAAGAGGAATAACGACCTAAACATGGGATTCTCATATGGATTTATCATGATCATATTGTTTTGAACACGCATTTACATAGGAGCAAACCAGACAACATAAAATTTTCTGGAGACACTTTCATAGACATAAGGGTGAGATCAATTCGAGCACCAACACAACTATGGAAAATCAATAAAAGATGTTGTTTTCTCCATTTCTCATCTAGCCTAAGGTGTCTGATATCATGTATGGAATATGTTAAAACATTTCAATGTTATATATATGGTCCAAAAGGTGAAAGGACAAACTTAACCCCTTGACAATCAAATCTACTTGCACTATACAAGTAAGAACTGTGCATAAAATGAAGTCTGGTCATTTTCTTAGATGTTTCAAGGTTGAAATTGGTTGGGAAAAGATTGATAATTTTTATTAAAATGGATAGGAAATTATCTCTTTCTTAGAATATCAAAACATCATGTTACTCCTTTTTGTCACTCAAAAGAGACTGTCACAGTCCTGTTGCTTGATAATTGTACCTACATTTCTTCATTTGGGAGCAAGTTTAAAGGTTTCAAGCTTGATTTCTATGTGAATTAGATGGATAATGATAGTGTGAAGACTCAAGAAAATGAAGGATCAAAATTCATCCAAATTTGAGCAAGTTATGAATTTTTTTCTCTTCTCAGGCCCTCACAGTCCCTTCAAACACTGGAAGTAGGGTTTTTCTTATTTCTCGATTTTCCACCAATGAAAAATCTTTATTTTGGAAGAAATATCTGTGGGAACACACTTAAATTTTTTGCAAGTGGTTTGAGACCATTCCATTCATCACAGAAGAAGAAATCCCTAACAATTTTTATGGAAACCGTGGTAGACAGTGATGTTTGGGTTTTTGCTCTTTTTAACTCATTCTTTGATGAATTTTATTCATTATTCTTGCTGAGAAAGGATGTAGAAAGGTTTTTTAAATGTTGGAACATAAAAATATGTTTGAACATGTCTCTATTTTCTCATGCTCAATAACACAGGCCTAGAAAAAAATACTTGTGCAAAGAAGTGTGAAGCTCACTGCTTTCTCTTTTTCATCAAAATTTGTTATTGCTTTTAGTTCTTAAAGTGGTTAACGGGGTGGATCACAGTTGCAATTAAATTGTAGACCATGAACATGCTCTGCAAACTTGAATGAGAAGAATTTTTGAAAGGAATAGTGGCAGAATAATTCTTATTCTTGATAAGACTCATAACTATGTAAAATATTTGATTGCTAAGTTGCGCCAATCATGCTTGAAGGATATTGTAAGGTGAATGAAAGTATTGCAATGATTTTAGAGCTTTCCATAGTAGTCATTTATCATAACTTTCACAATTTAGACTTAAAATTATTGTGCAAGGTGTTAAGTACTTTCATATTTAGTCTCCAAAGGCAGTTAACAAGATGGTTCTTGGAGAAGACAAAGAGTTGCATAACCTCATAATCTTCCTCTTCAAGCTTGAAGGTAAGGTTTCTTCTACAGTCATTAAGAATATGTAGGGTCACAAGAATTTCAGAAGACAACAGTTGGAAGATGAGAAGTCTGACCTTTAAGGTTTCAAGAAATGAAAAGAACAAAAGTTTCTTACCTCAAGTAGTCGAAGTAAGGAAGCTAAGAAGACATTTTTTATTACTCTTGAAGAGTCACTGTGAAGTTGAAAAGGTAAGTCAACTTCCTTAGTTTAATTAGACTCTTCATGTTCCAAAGAAAGTGATAGTGGTTAGGATTCGAATTGAAAAAATGTGAAACTATGAGTTGTTTTTTTTGGAAGAAAAATACATAATGATATTGTGATAGAGATAATAAAAGAGATGGGATTTGAGAAGATAAGTTGATGCATATGATATTGAACCTACAATATTGGGAGAGTATGATGTTGAAATAGTGGAGGACAATAATTTGATGACAGTGATAAAGGTACAAATATTAGAAGATTGAGAATCATGATAGAATGAAGGTAGATTAGATAAATTTCTTGTATATGCAGAGTACAGGGTGTGAGAATAAAATTCAAGAAGGTTGGAGAGATAAGAAGATTTTTGTGACCAAGATAGAGATATTCATACCAACAGAGATAGTTTTTAAATTTAGGATCATGATCTGATGTACGTCGCATCATTCTGAAGTGTGATCAAGACTGAATTGTTGTTTACTAGGCAATTATAGCTTCCTTGTAGGTAGTAGCTTGCAAAAGGCTAGTTATAGCTAGCTAAATCATTCAGGATGCTAGAGCTTCCTTCACCAAGTTGTAGTTTTTGTGATACTGAGGTAATAGCCTCATGTGTTGAGTTGTAGCTCAACAAAAATTTTGTAACCATTTGTCACATATTGGACTAGTTCAGTGGGTTTTTTTACCAATTTGGGTTTCCCACTTAAAGTTTTTGTCTCTTGTGTGTGATTTCTCTCATTTGTTTTATCTTTCATTTTAAGTGGTTAAGTTTATTATTTGGTAAAAGTTGAATAAGACACTGATTCACCCCCCCCCCCCCCCCCCCCCGGTTTTCTTATTTCCAACACAAACTACGGTTACAGAAACGAATATTTTGAACTCAAACGAGAACATCACATTGGTAAGTGATATTTCTATAGAAGGTTGTGAAGAGACATATGATTACCATGAAGGACACAAATCCACTGATTTTCATTGTCCTTTAGCTAAGATAGTATCCCTTGAGAACATGACTATTTTTCACATGTTACAACCTCATGCTTGTCCCTTAAACTATTTGATTGTTGAGACAGAACTTGCTATTTTGAAAGAAACTAAACAAGTAATTGTTGAAGTAGGAAAAGAACTTACCATTGGTAACAACTTAGGAGATATCCAAGAGACTAGGGTTATAGATATCTTGAGGAATCATTTGAAATATTTTTCTTGCAATTATACTAACATGAAAGGGATTCACCCAAGCATATGCACTCATCATATTTACACTAAGGATGTAAAACCAGTCAGACAACCACAACGAAGGATTAATCCATCACTGAGAAACATTGTAAAAAATGAAATAGAGAAACTATTGAGGGTAGGATTCATCTATCCAATATCTGATAGTCAGTGGGTATGCTTGTTATAGTTCCCAAGAAAAATGGTAAGTGGAGAATTTGTATAGATTATAGGGAGCTTAATAAAGCCACCAAGAAATATTACTTTAACATACCCTTTATCGATCAAGTTTTGGAAAATTTAGCAGGTAAGAAATACTTCTCCTTCTTGGATGGGTTCAACGGATATAACCAAATTAGTATAGCACCCATTTATCAAGATAAGACCACCTTCACCTGCCCCTGGGGTACATTTGCATACAGAGTTCTACCATTTGGAATTAGTAATGCACCTGCCACCTTTCAAAGAGTAGTTTTAGCTATCTTTACAGACCTCACTAATGATTGTGTTGAAGTTTATATGGATGATTTCATTGTCCATGGTCTACTTTTAAATAATATTTGAGTAATCTTGAAAAAGTGTTAACCATGTGAGCAACATCAAATCTCCTTAAGTCATGGAAAATGTTTGATAATGGTTTATCAGGGAGTTGTCTTGGGGAATACTATCTCTTCTAAAGGTATCTAAGTTGATCCTAATAATATAAAAGCCATTAATAAATTACCCACACTAACAAACCAGACATATATCGAAAGTTTCCTTGTATATGGAGGATATTATAGACAACTTATAAAATATTTTATTAAGATTGTGGCACCTATGTTTTATCTTCTAATAAAGGACTATTTTTTTTAGCGGAATCTTAAATTTCAACAAGATTTCAAAGTTATAAAGGAAAAATTTACCACTACCCCAGTCTTGAGAGGACCCAATTGGGGTCAGCCTTTTCATATTCACACTGATGCTTCCAACATTGTCATGGGAGATGTTCTTGGGTAGAAGGATGAAGAAGACCAAATGTATGTCATCTATCTTATCAGCAAAAATTTGACCCCCACAAAGAGAAACTACACCACTACGGAAAAGGAATTTCTAGTTGTTGTTTACTCTCTGAACAAATTCAGACACTACATTACTGGATATAAAATATTTATGTATATAGACCATTCATCCATAAGATATTTAATGAACAAACCAGTAGTAGGGGGTAGAATTATTTGGTGGTTACTTATTTTTAAAGATTTTAACTTAACTATTATTAATAAGCCTGGAAAGGACAATTTTTTTAATGAATTCCTTTCAAGATTGATGTCTCAGGAGAAGAGGAGGTATTTCAAGATCACTTCCAGGATGAGAACTTGTTTTCAATATCAGCACACCCTCCATGGTTTGCTGATCTTGCCAATTATCTAACTACAGGGAAGTTTCCAGCTTACTTTACTAGTAAAGAACGTAAACGATTAGTTAGAAACAATGCTAAATATAAATGGTGTGATGGAATTTTATTTAAATGTTGTCGTGACACGATTCTTCGTAGGTGTGTTCGATAAGATGAAGTGTATGACATACTGAGAGCATGCCATGATGAACCTATAGGATGGAACTACTCAGTAAAGAGGACAATTTACAAGGTCCTTGGAGATGGATACTACTGGCCCTCTCTCCACAAAGATGTCAAGAAAAATGTATGGTAATGTGATGCATGTTAGATAATGGGGAAGCCTACATTGTCCTCTGAAATGCCCCTCAATCCTCATCTGGTCTTAGGGCCATTTGAGAAAAGGGTAATTGACTTCATTGGACCTTTCGACCCCCCATCCTATGGAAAAGAGTACCTACTAGTGTGCACTGACTATGTTATAAAATGGGTTGAGGTTCAAGCATTGGCATCTGCCAATGAGGATAATGTAGCTGATTTTTTGTACAATAAGATTATGCTAAGGTTTCGAGCTCCCAGAGCCATTGTATTTGATTAGGGACCTCATTTCATGTCAAAAATGATTGAAGCCTTCCTAAAGATTTACCAAATCAAGCATAGGAAATCATCACCATACCACCCCCAATCCAATGGGCAGGTGGAAGTCAAAAATAGAGAACTGGAAAAAATCTTGACTAAATTTATCAACATAGATAGGAAGAATTGGGTACCAAGGCTTCTGGAAGTGGTCTGGGCATACAATACAACCTAGAAACTCACCACTGGTTTCTCCCCATATGAACTAATATATGGGAAGAAGTTATTGCTCCCAATATAATTTTAACTACAAACCTGGAGGACAACATTGTAGATAGGAATTGAGTTGGATGAAGCTCGATGTGAAAGAGTGATGTAGTTGAATGAACTTGGTGAAATGCAGATGGAGGAACAAAAAAAATTGAAATCCTTCAACATCAGAGGAAAGTCTAGCATGATGCTCATATCAAGACTAGAAGGTTCAATGAAGGATATTGGGTCTTACTGTTTGACTCAAAATACCAACAATTCCAAGGGAAATTGAGAACAAGATGGTTGGGACCCTATCAAATTGAAAATATTTATGATAATGGATCTGTGTGAATGTTGATAATTGATGGTGACAGAAGAACTTTGTTAGTGAATGGCCATAGACTGAGGTTATATCAGCATCCCCATGATAAGGAAACTTTCACTAAGGATATAGTGTTGTGTGAAGAATTTGATTCCGTGGAAGACTACAACTCTTCCCGCCATGAGTAGTTGTTAGGAAAGTTTAAATAAAGGAAGAAGATCATAGTTCTGATCCTCTTCCCCCTAAATCTAAAAATACAAAAATATGTTTTCTTTTTGCATGCAAATAAAGGTTAAAGATGTCAATTATCGAAATGTGCATTGATCATGGTTACTTTTAAAATGCAGGAGGTGGAACGCCAATGGTAAGAAGAAGTTGAGATGGTAAGGTGACGTTTACTCACTTTTCACTATAGATATTAACTATTTTTTAGAGCTCCCCAATGCATTTATTAAAATGTAAAATCAAATTTAATGCATTTATTAAAATGTAAAATCAAATCTCATGGAGTAAAATGGAGGGATAAGGAGTAATAATAGATGAGTAAAGGAATGTGTCACCTTTTTCGAGGAATGAAAAATAACATAAGTAGTCACAATGACAACATGTGAACCATGTGAAGAAATTGAAATCTTTCCACCTCAGTCAGTACCATCAGTCTTTTCCACTACCATTTTGTGTCGACTTAATGCCATTATAAACTCGAGTGTAGTTAAAAATTCTGCTACTGACATTACATACAAATACTCTGTCTCTCTCATACAACCAATGCCATTTTTTTCCTGTAACTCCACCTGAACCAGTCTTTACTGTGGGGTAAAAGAAGAAATCAGAACTGAAATATGTAGAACCACTGCTATAGAATTACATCATCTCTCAATTCTTCCATGATGCAGCTTGGTTGGATTTTATTCACAAATTTGAGGTATTTGATGAGGATTTAGTTGGAGAATTTTTGTTGAATTTTGAGGCAACTTGCTCTCACCTAGGAGGGAAAAAATTGAAATAAACATCCACATTGTTGCCACAATCTCTGGTCTCCCAGATTTTGGGCTTAAGGTTATAACTAACTCCCCACTTAAGGATTTGATATCTCTATTTCATGAGGAAGGGGAATCTCTTTTCGAGATAATCATTAATCCCCACGGAATTCAAAAGGGAATTAGGAGGGAGAGTTTTCCAGGCCATTGGAAGGAAATTGCTACTTGGGTGAACATGTATTTTATTTGTGATGAGAAATCGTCAGTATTAGGGGGGTGAAACATTGAATATTCTAACTCATTTGAATAAGGGCCGAAAAAACCCCAATCTTGAGGTTAATCTTCTCGAGTACCTTACAGATGATGTCATCAAGGTAGGCTAGAAATACAAAAGTGGAGGTGGTAATTCTGTCTTAAAACACCTTGGTCTTATCCAACTAATTTACACACATCAGGATTCTAGCAGACCCAAGAGGAAGGTAGATAAGAAAACTGTAGGGGAGAGTTATAAATAGAAGAAAATCAAAAGGGTTCTTGCACCAATTTCTTCATAACCGGCTTCCAGTTCTCATCCTAAGCTTTAATCGACTCCTCGACCTTGCAATGTGGTTATAGAATAATCTACAGGTGAGGATGAACAACCTTCTATGCCTTGAACTTCCAAAAAAAATATTACCATGTCGGCCCCTTCTACTAGTTCAATGAGAACAAGAAGGTCTGGTCCCTCAAGAAAAATGAATTTTCTTAGCCTACATTGTCTAATGAAGGTTCAACCCCAATTTCGGAAGAGTTTTCTTAAATTGGTACTTATTCTGCTCTTGGAGAGAAATTAAAAGATGATGACTTCACATCAACCATTTCTAAAGAGAAAATTCATGCTACTGAGGGTCCAAAGGTTCTTGTGGGAGTTCTAAAAAATATACCTGCGGCTACAGAAATCCAGACTGAAGCTACGAAAATTGCTACACAGGAAGTTGGACGCATAGACCCACAAAGATAGGACTGCTTTAAAAGTATAAGTTGATAATTTAAAGAGGAAAAAGAATATTGGTTTTGATAGTTTAAAGAGGCAAAATAATATTGGTTTTGATAGTTTAGAGAGGCAAAAGAATATTTGTTTGCAAACAGGGAATGATTTGTCCTCTCATTGTGCCCAACTGTTGCTTAGAAATAAAGAGTTGGTCAAAGAAAATAGGAAACTTAAAGAAAAGGTTGAGTCAAATTATAATTCCGAGAGTAAATTGGAAACAATTGTTGAATTTATGTTTCCTTTTTCTTGCAAACTTTTAGCCTGTAGAAAACCATCTTCTATCTATAGTTTGTTCCTTCAAGAATATTTTTATTCGTGGAAGTTACAAAGAATGTGTAGTGGGTAACCTCATGAGGCTTTGGATGGGAAAACATTTTTAGAGATTTATCAAGGTTGTACTTCTGAAGTACAAAATTTATTATGTGAATTTTATCTCCATAATATGTTGGTTACAAATGTTCTCGATTTCTTTATAAAATTATCAGTAGGAGAGTTTCAATTGAAATATTTTCAGTCATTAGTGAGAAATCAAATTGTGTGGGAATAAAAAATAGATAATTTTAATCAAGAGGCCAGAACTGTCAATTTTTATATTAGACCTACCCACCATAATGATGCTTCCATGAAGAAAGACTTTAGTTTTTGTATTATCAAGTTGGGATTGGTAAAAATACTTCAAAAATATTGGCATAATGTGTCCAAAAATTTGAAACTTACTACCAATAGAAGTTTGGTATGGCTATGGAAGCCTATGATAAGAGGTGGGACACTATGATTTTTCCATTAAAAAGAAGAGAAGTAATTTCCCCAAAAAATCTCAGTTGGAGTATGCAAAGAGGGGAGCATTTGTAGATAGTATTCAGCAATTGGCAGAGAAGGGAAAAAATGATGCAAGGAATGGGTTTGTATTCTTCTAGATCTATTTCCAAAGTTTTCATGTGGCCTCAATTGTCAGTCTTATCCAGCTGATCAATGTTCTTTTGCTTTCTTTATCATTGCCCCAAAGTGTTTCTGGAACTCCACTGAGATTGGAGACACTTCTGACATGTTGCTCAATGACCACTTTGTAGTCATGATGAGTTTTGGCCTTCTCTAAACGGGAGTCTAAGGAGTTTTGCCATATTTTAGATATAAATGAATACTTCAGCAAGGATATTGGCACAACATGTCTATCAATTTGAAGGCCTCCTTGTGTTTTGAGCCCCATGAACACTTGGAAAAATATTGCTCCTCCTTGTGTTTTGAGCCCCATGACCACTTGGAAAAATAGTGCTCCCCAGTCACATGACAATTTTATGGCATGGGCTGAGGTTATATTGGAAACCCAAGGATGCAAAGGTACAAGAAAACAATATGTAAATCAATTTGAGGAATATGATATGGCATAGCTCAGCTTGGTCAGAGATCGAGTCAGAGATAGTTTGCACATGGACATGAAAAAGGTAAAGTGCATGGGAGATGATGATTCCATGAATTGACTTGTTATAACATCCATATAACTATAGAATTTGATCATAAATACGTTAATTAATGCATGGGGATGTTCCAGATAGTTATATCCAAAGTTAAAGTGATGAATTTATCCTTATATTGTCTCACGTGAACTAATGATCGATGGAAATTCCACTAATTTCATTTTTGAGTGACTTGATGACATGTGAAGGTTGATAAGGCACATTTTCTACCACTTTTGATCATTTCAGCTAAGGAGACCGAGTCCGTTACCACTACGGCATTTTATAGAATTTACTCATAACAATCTACAAATGAGGACCCCTATTTTTAGTAGAATTATAGGGTGTCATGGAATATTTATGAGGTTGTTATTATTTAATTCATTTCCTACATTCATGACACTTGTTGTACTCAGTTGTGTCTATAAGACACCTCTTTAAACTATTACTAGAGAGTTAGAGATTTTTGCTACAGTATTATATCAGTTCATAGTTATTTTTAGTTTCTGAAGTATGTGATGAACTTGTTTAGATCAATATAATCTATGTTATTTTGAATATCTATTCGTGTTAAGAGCCTCAATCCCGAAGTATAGCAAGGGCCCACTCTACTGAGGAGATTAGAGGATTGATATTTCATGTTTATTCTTTATATTTGCTAAGTTTCAATTTCAATATCTTGGTTTGAATGGTTATTTCAATACAATATTATATTTCCTTGCTATAGCATATTTCCTTATTGTTATTTCCTTTGAGAAAGTATTTCAATTGATCAAGAATTTCCTTTTAAAATCATTTCATTCTAGTAATGTTGTTTCTGTAGATTAAACACACTTTCTATATTTTGTTTTCATTTCAGTAGCTTAGGATTATATTTGCTTTCTGTAGTTGAGTAGTGTAGGACAGAAAATGATACTAAACAAAACCCCCCAAAAGAGAGAACCACCATAGTACTGAGTTTCATATCACTTCTCTACATATAGCCTTAAACACAACCCTGGTTTATAATGACATCAACATTTGAACAAGTTGATTAAATCATTGGAAGTTACAATGACCCATCAGTTAGGACATCCGATAGTTGGAAGTTGATGGCATCACTGATATGTTTTGCCCATTGGATAAGATCAACATTCTTTTAGATAGTGGCAATGTATAAATACATCCACTCTTGGAAATCCTTAGAAGAAGGGAGTCCTGAAACTCTTCTTAGCAAGGTGATGATGGCATTTACTTCCTCGATAAAATCTGATCGTGGGATAGTCTTAGGGATCCTAGCCAATGAAGGCTTATGTTTCATCAGGTATATTTTTTTAAGTACCCTAGTACAAGTATCAATCTTTGTATCTTAGTGTTGAAGAGTAGACTCTGGGGAAATTTTGGCATATTCCTTGACATTGGGAAGTTTCAACAAAAGTATTCAAAATATTCACTATCCAATTTGATCACGATTGTCTTGTCATCATCTCTAACTATTTGGGAGTCTTTATCATATTGTGCGGCGGCTACGAGCACAAACTCTGGGTATTACATTAATGGAAGGAAAGAAACACCCAAATAAAGTCCATTGTCAAAGATACCTTGCATCCATGCATTTTCATTTGGAGCTCTAACCCTATCCTAAAATTCAGGTAGGTCAATATGCCCAGGGTCTGTATATCCAATATTATCGACATCTAACATGATGCTTGAAGGGGGAGTGACCCCTTGAAAACTATATTTCATCTTCTTATTTCCCTTTGAATATGATCTAGACATTTTTCCTTGGATAAATCCCTGAAAACTCTCCTCTAGAATGAAAATTTGAAGTTAACTCATGTAATACAGTCTTGTAGTTCATAATTTCTCTTTCGATGTACAATTCTTCCTTGAAGTTCCACCAACAGAGGTTGGATCCTGATTTGTAGACATGCAATTCTGAACTGCACTTCCGCCCCGAAGTTCTGACTATTTTTTTCCACTGCACTTCCGACCCAAAGTTCTGACTGTAAGGTGACATGTCAGTTCCGACCCAAAGCACCAAACTGCACAGTGTTTGTTAGTCTCTGACTTCCGACGGCAGAATTTGAACCCTGTTTCGCATCCCTGAATCTTTAAAATGGTTTCTCCATGCCAATTTATCTTTCACCTCTCCAGAAAATGATGTTTTAAAGCCTAAGTTTAAAAAAAAATAGAAACCATGAAGGTGAAAGAGACATAGAATAAGTATGTCCACAACACAAGGATAAAAACCTAAAAAATGACAAAAAAGAAAATGTGAAGGGCACCCATGAGGCCAGATGAAAAAATGATAAGAAAAACCCTATGAAAGAAGCCACAAACACCTTGTAAAATATAAATTTCAAAACTTACCTAAATACTAGATGGGTTAGTAAGGAAAATCGCAAACAAATGCTCAAAAATCCACCTAAGAATTATGGTCGGAGATCAGAGAGGTGTCAACAGGTTGGCGTACCAAACTGTCAGGTGAAAAATAAAAGTAATTTTTTTCCTTTAAATAGAAATTTAAGAATTAATTACCGCGGGGCTGACACGTACAAGTAGTTGGCAATAAATGCTAACCTACCATCAAGTTTTAGAAGTCAAATTTAGGGATGTAGTTTGCATACAAACTACACGTTAGGTTCTAAAACCTGAAATACCTTTAAAATGGTTGGAATTCAGAAGTCGAAAGTTTGGACATAGTTTTCATTCAAACGACACTTCGGGTTCCAAATTCCTCTTTGTGAGTGGGGAATCAAACTTCAGAATTTAACATGCAGTTTGCATGAAAAATATAGTTTAAGTTATGACTTCCAACTGATGCATATTTATTATATATGGTGGGTTTTAGGTTTCGGAAGTTAGCAAGTAGTTTGCATGAAAATTGCATGTTGACTTCCGAAATCTGAAATCTGAAGAAATTCTCAACACTTAGGCAATTTTTTACAACTTTTCAGAAAAATAAAACTCAGCACAAGGTAAAATTTTATAGGAAAAATTTTCAAAGTCCTCTTCGCAAGGGGAACTTGGAAATTTAACAAAGTCTAGTGTTTATGAATCTCATTATTAGTCTAAAGATGCCAACTTTCTAAATCCACCCAAATCCAAACACATTATGAGACATAGCCTCATGGCTCCCCCTGGACTTGTAGCACCATACTCAAGTATAAAAAGCAAAATTTAGGCCACATACCTTTCTTCTTTGTCATGAATATGGATCAAACAAAAAACCACTGCCATGAAATAATATTTTATTACTCAGTGACTTTTCTTCATGAGATCACATCTCACCATGCTTCTTTTTTTAATTTTCCTTCAAACAGAAAAAAAAATCTTGTATGTAGGACTCCATAGAGTTTTAGACACCTTGTGCACCTATGCCACCTGATACAAGGACAAAGGAACCTCTCCCTATCTTGTTGAGTCAAAAACACTTGAAGCTCATCATTTATCCTTCTTATACTACCATACACATCTCTGCTACATCATTTGAGATCAAGCATGGCACATTTTCAAACCATATAGCCTGTTTAGACCTTATTATGGATGCTCAGACTCCTTATCATTTCAATGCACTTCCCAATGTTTCAAAAGCTTCAGATGAACATACACAATCTTGACACAGTACATATCAACTGAGATACTTATCCTTTTCATTTTCATAGGTCCATTTACACTTTGATTCTTCATTTTGTGCAAGAACAATTTTTTGAGATCACATCCTTGCTTAGCCACATTTCAGGACTCTTACATAGAAACAAAAACTTCTAGATCCTTGAGCACTTCCTAGACTTGATGCTTTTGATCAACTCAAGTATTTTCAGACAACTCCAAACCTGTAGGTTACCTTTTCAATCATATTTAGTCATATGATCCATACATAACACCATTATTCAATGGTAGAGTGTACTCAAGCCTCCCCTTAAACCTTGGAACAAGCTCAAATTTAGCTCCTTTTTCTCTGATGTAACAAGATCTCTGTCATAGAACCTTAAGACATTATTTATACTTTATTTGAAGATAAATATCCTTTTACACCATAAACTCAGATAATAAGGATATTAACAATATCTTGAATCTTGATTGTCAATCATTGTCAAATATACCTCTGAGTGTGCATATCCCATATTTTTGTTAGTCAAACTTGTCTCAATGTGTACACACTTTTTAGGTCTACATATGTTGTTATAGATCTTGTAGCATTTTGATACCACTCTATATTCTTAACCAAGTCATGTTAACAGATGACAACTACTGAGTGTGATCCCAAACCTCACATATTCACAAGCATCCCTTCAAGATATCACAAACATTTTCCAATAGTACACTACTAAGAATAAGCCACATTAGACAATTTACATACCTAAAGAGCTTTCAAACCTCTCTACAAACCTAAAGGAGAGATTAGGCCACTGTAAAATTTGCATTTAATCTCCAAAAGCATGGTAAATACCCTCAACATGTATACAATACCTTTGATTCCATGGCTAAGCTTGCAATCACTGAGAATCACTATTATGACCTACAACTTTCATTATACTCGGTTACCTTTATTTTCTTGACCTCAAGTCATGAGTCATTACCTTGTTCAAGCAAGCTTGGATTTTTAAATCATCGAGATACCACTCTTACAACCATTCTTAGACTCTAAACAAGTGTGAACACTTGAACATGTCTTGACTTATCAACCTATCACAAGGATGAATCAACCTTATAAAACTTTGAGAACCCCTTGAACTTATTCAGTGCACCATAGATTTCTTACAATCTATAGATATATGTAGCATATCACTTGAACTTAGTACCTTGGAACCTATAGTACATCATTTTGACACATGTAGAGCTCTATTTGAGCTTAATTTATCATTTTAGGCCTTTATACATCACTCCTTGATGCATAAAAACCATCACATCTTATCACTTGGCCTTAAGGCCTCTTTCAAGCTATAGGTCACCATTTCCTCATTAGACCAAGTCATCATCCTACATACTTTACAAGCCATACTCATTTTAAATCTCCTCATATCATCATGTAGGATCTGAAGTTCCTTCAATTACTTTCAATGTAGGATATGCCTCTTAATTATTCCACTCCTTCAAAATTTGAAGCAATTTTGTGTAACACCCTACTAAGACCGAGACAGGACATATTTTGTACTTGGATACCTCTCATGATGCCCACCTAAATATTTACTTATCTTGATGAATCAACAACACTTGACTCAGTACTTAAACATTTTCATTTAGATCAAAACCCTTATGCATTACTCACATTTTCACATCCCGAGCTTGACCTTTCAAAAAACTATCTTATCTTCATAAGAAACTACCTTCCTTGACTTAAGATGCAAACTTACTCTAAGTAATTTTTAATCAAATTTCAAGAGATGATGCTCAGAACATAGGATCTTAAAAATGTTCACCACACCTGAAAAATACACCATTTTATTTTCATGCCTGTTACAGACTTAGTTAACTGTCATATGACTCTTGTAGGCACACACAGGATTATGGTTACCTCTGAGACTTAGTTTTTATGCTTAGGCTGACTTGTATAGAAAAATTTGAGGTCTAGAACACCTTATTAGGCCATTGTACCTTGACTCTTTTGATGACATACTTGACTCTATGACATACTTTTGATACAACTTGGACATTCCATTACCTCAAGACAAAAAAATACTAAGTACTAAAAATGACCTTTCAAGACTTACATGACAACTCAAACTGAGGGTATGATTTTGATAGACCTTTTTGATTGATAAGAACCAACTAATATCTCTTCAAGAATTCATTTTTTCCTTCAACTCGTGGGTGACATCTTGAGAAAACTTCCAACATGACTCAGACCTTAAAATCATTAACCTTGAGAACTCATACTTGCAAAACTAAGCATGAAAGACTTCATGAAGATCATACAACTTTATTCTCATACCATGACTCACCTTTTCAATACCTTATATCCTCACAGACCCATCATTCAGGCTTCACAACAAGTACAAGACATTAGATATATTGTTTAAGACCAAGAACTTATAATTATTAACTCTAACAAACTTTTGGCTCAAGATCACAAACACTCAAATGTTAAATCCACTTAACACATCTCAAATACCATTGACTAAAACCACCTATGTTGATCATATCATGACAATATACTCAAACCTATAAGGATGAACTTGTATGACAAAGTGACATACTCATATACCTACAAGTATCAAATACTCAAAAAATCATGGAGAGATAACTTTACATACCTTATCGTAGTTAAAGTGTTAAAAAAACCTAGCTCCTTCAACTTATCATGAAATGGATATTGAATAGTAGGTATACACATATGATTTTCTTCTAGTCTTGCTTCTTCAACCAAAGAAAACATGCTTCCTTGACTTGACTTAGGCTTTATGAATTTTATTTATATCTTGATGCCATTAGAACTCTCTTTGAAAAACATCACGTGATCATCCTTCATTCTAAACATTTCTTAATTTGTAATATCTTTATTAGTTTGACCTCCAAGATTAGATCCTTTTACTGTTCCTTTAGAATCAGACCTTTCAATGAACATTTTCTTGCTTTGGCATAGTATTGCTATATGACCTGAGTTTTGACAGTTGAATCAAACAAAATTCTTTGTTTATCTTGGCTCATATACACAAATATTCTAGACATAATATTTGGCCCTATGCCCATACTCACAACATGAAAAACATTCACCTTTGAAGATATATTTACCATTCTTAGAAGACCTTCTTTTGTAATCTCTAGCTCTATAACCAAAACCATTGCATGTATAACAATAACCTTGAAATTTTACATACCTTAGTGCATTTGGATGTCTAATATGGTTACACCTTTTCAAATCACCCTTTTTAGTCACCTTTTCATCTAATTTTTAACTTGTCTCAGCTACACCGTCATTCTTTACATGTTCTCCTTTATACCCTATGTTTTCATTTCACTAGCCATTCTTTGGATTTTGAAGATCCCCCCAAGAGTTTCAGAACTATTTTTTAACTTCCCATACATCTTCAAACTATTGGAAGTATCTTATAAATTAGATTCCAAATCTTTCAACCTTTCTTCATACTTGGAACAAACTTCATCTTTATCCCTTAGGGCTTTATTCACAGTCTCCACTTGAGATTATAAACCCATGATAGTTTGACCATGATTTATTTCCATGCACTTGATCTGATCTTAAAATCTATGAATATCTGACTGAGAAACCTCATTCCTCATTCTTAATGTTGTTTCAACATCTGAATATCTACCCATGCTTGTGCTTCAAAGGATCTCCTTCAAGTTGCTAAACTTGATTCTCAAGGACCTGCTCTGATCTGATACCAATTGTTGGAAGCATAATGGACTGATATAGGAGGGTGAATCATTCCTACAAAACTTTCATTTCATTTACCATCACTTACATTCATTCATTTAACAGTCATGACCATATGTGTACATTAGGTGTGTATTAACCATTCACAAGTACATGAAACAAAGAGGAAGACAAATGAACACCATATATAAGTGGGAAACCTTAAAAGGGAAGAAAAACCACTGAATTTTTTTTATATTACTCATAAAACATAAATTTATTGACTCCTCAACCTCATAAGGAGCAACAACCCCTAGATTAGTAGAGCACCAATCCTACAAGGAGAACCAACACCTAATTTAGTGAATCACCCACTCCATAAGGAGGTTACAAATGCCTAATATGACTAAGCTCCAACTCAATCACCTGAAGATGATTATCTCTGAAATTTTTTTCTGCCACAACCGATGGATATCTTTAATTCACCTCATACACACACCTTCAAACCCTCATTCACTCAACTCACTATATATTCTTCTTCTTGGACTTGCCTTGGCCCTAAACCCTTGCACACATGCTCTCATTCAGTCTTTAACCTGTAACACACTTCCTCAGCCTTCAAATCATGCCCTCATACCAGTTACACTCTTCCTCTTGGGTTTCACTTTTCCCCAATAGAGCGCTAGTTCAAAAATGAACTCAAAACAATTGTTTTGTAATGAAATTACTTGTATAATTTAGATTATGAGAAGCAATAGAACACCAAATAACACAATATTTCATAATAATGATCTCAATATGCAATTATAATAGCTTCGCCACTTCGAGGGGGCAACCTCCAAACCAGAAAATAAGACTCAAATGTTCCAATGATAATGAACTACTACCTAAAAAACCCTATATATATTATTCATATGTTTTGGCCATCACCAAGGCCGACCTAGTAAGCATGAGAAAGTATAAATGATATAATAAAATGATATGGTAAGCCACAAGTCGGCTACTCATATCCTAATACAAGCAATAGGTTAATGGCATAACATGCCCTTCCCCTTCAAACCAACATTGTCCTCAACATTGAATAATACTGGATGTTTCTACAGAAACCCTTCGTCCTCCCAGGTCACATCTTTTATGCTCATATTCTTCCACTTGAGCAAATATTCCTTAATTTCTCTGGTTCTCAGTCGCTTAGTACATGTTTGGAGAATCTTCTCTGGCTCTAAAATTATTCTTCCTTCCTCATCAAGTTTGGGTAGCTCTATCTGGGCTGAAATTTTTTGTCCAATAACCTTCTTCAGGCAAGAAACATGAAATACTGGGTGTATGTGTGAAGATTGAGGTAACTCTAGTTTATAAGCAACACTGCCAATTTTATGGAGAACCTAATAAGGGCCATAATACTTAGGAGCAAGTTTGTTGTCCTTTTTTTTGTTGCTTTAGGGACATCTTCTTGTAAGGTTGGAGACATACAAAAACCCAGTCACCAATTTCAAAATGCCTTTCACTACAGTGTTGATCTACTTGTTGTTTCATCTTGTTTTGTGCCAATGCCAAATTCTCCCTCAAACTGGCCAAAACCCGTTGTTGATGTTGAATGTGTTCCTCAACATTTCTGACCTTCATTTGCACCCTCAAGGAAGAAGTGATAGAAGGTGGACGATAACCATATAATGCTAAAAATGGGGTCATTTGAGAAGATGTATGAAAAGATGTGTTATGCCACCATTCTGCCAGTGGTAGCCAATCCATATTTCTTGCTTACCTGATATAAAACAGCGTAGATACCCCTCTAAGAATTTGTTGACCACTTCTGTTTGCCCATCAGTTTGAGGATGATAAGATGAACTGTGAGCTAGCTGAGTACCCAAACATGAAAATAATTCCGTTTAAAAATTACTTGTGAAAATAGGATCATGATCACTTACAATTATCTTTGGGGTTCCATGCAGCCTTTGAACTGTCTCCAAAAAAATAGCTACAACTGTACTGGCTACAAATGGATGTGATAAGGCACAAAAATGGGCATATTGTGTGAGCCTATCTACAATCACCAAAATAACATTCTTACCATCTGAACAAGGCAATCCGGTGATGAAATCCATAGAGACCTCCTCCCATCTCTGGCTAGGAATTGGTACAGGTTACAACAGACTTGGTGTCTTAATTGTTTCCCCTTTGTTCTGTTAGCACACTAAACACTCTGATAAAAAAATTTGTACATCACCCTTGAGTCTTTCCCAAAAGAATTCTCTTTTTATTCTATGATATGTCTTCAAAAATCCAGAGTGTCCTCCAACAGGTGAGGCATGTAGCTTTGCAAGAATATTATGCTTCAACTCAGAATCTTTACTCAAGTATAACCTGTCCTTGTACCATAGCGCATTACCTTTCCACTCAAATTTCATAGATGTTATAGAGCCTTGCTGAATATTATGTATTAGAGATTGTGTATCCTTATCCTGATCCCATTCCAATCTTGCTTCATCCACCCAATCGGCCTTCAACATGGACATTCCACATAGTAAGGCATCTACGGATGTATCCCGTCTGGACACCGCATCAGTTACTACATTTTCTTTACCCTTTTTGTATATGATTTCAAAATCATAACCCAACATTTTTTTTACCCACTTTTGTTGTTCCTCAGATGATAACCTTTGCTCCAAAAATTATTTGAGACTATTGTGGTCAGTTTTTACCGTGAAGTGTCTACCCATGAGATAGGGCCTCCATTTCTTGACCGCATGAAGTATAGCCATCATTTATTTCTCATAGATAGGTTTGAGCAGATCTTTTCCTTTAAATTGACGACTCTCAAATGCAATTGGTCTTCCTTTGTGCATTAGAACTGCCCCTAATCCTGATCCTAAAGCATCACATTCAACAATGAAGGTTTTTGAGAAGTTTGGAGTAGCCAAAACTGGGGTGTTGCACATGGATTCCTTTAGCTGCTCAAAGGATTTAGTGGCTACATCTGTCCAATGGAAGGCATCCTTATTTAGCAATGCAGTGAGTGGGGCTATTATTCTACCATATCCCCTCACAAATTTTTTGTAGTACCCTGTTAGTCCTAGGAACCCACAAAGAGTTTTGAGATTTTTGGGCCTTGACCATTCCACCATAGCTTTGATCTTATGAGGATCAACTTTGACACCTTCATGGGATACAATGTGACCTAAGTACTCTACCTCTTATACACCAAAAGAACATTTGGATGGCTTTGCATAGAGATTATTTTTCTCCAAAACTTCCAACACTTTATTTACATGTTGCAAGTGTTCTTCGCATGTCTTATTGTAAATCAATATGTCATCAAAGAAAACTAATACAAATTTCCTTAAAAAGGGCCTAAAAACAGTGTTCATCAAGCTTTGAAAGGTTGAGGGAGAATTTGTAAGACCAAAAGGCATTACCAAAAAATCATAATGGCCCTCCTGAGTCATGAAAGTCGTTTTATGAACATCTTCCTCTCTTATTCTAATTTGATGGTACCCCCGAACGAAGATCTAATTTTGTGAAATAAATAGCACCATGCAATTCATCAAGTAAATCATCAAAACTGGAATAGGAAACTTATCTTTGATGGTGTAATTGTTGAGTTCTCAGTAATCTGGACACATCCTCCATGTTTCATTCTTCTTACGTACCATGACCACCGGTGAAGAATATGCACTCTGGCTATGCCTGATAATACCTGCCTTCAACATTTCCTATACCATTTTCTCAATCTCACTTTTCTGGGAATATGGGTATCTGTATGGTCTGATGTTAGGATGTGTGGCTCAACTGGAATCAACTGAATGGCATGATCATAATCCCTAACTGGTGGCAGTCCCTTGGGAATTTTCATTAAAAAAGATGAGTGGGCATCAAAAATCTTTTGAAGGGTGGCATTGACGACTTTGTATTTTGTACTTATGTGGAAAAGGCTTTTTCTATAAATCCATCTACTCCTTTTCTTATAGCCTTCTTCATCTGATGAGAGCTAATAATATGTGGAGATATAGCTACCATCCCTTTTAATTGTATTTTCCTTCCATCTGAATGAAATTTCATGAACAGTTCTTGGAAATTCATCCATAGTACCTAAGGTTGTGAGCCATTGGACCCCCAAAACAATATCTGCCCCTCCCATAGAAATAACAAACATAGGTGAGTCCAACATGTAGTATCCCATAGAAAGCTTGATACTATGACAATTTCCTGTGCACTTGACTCCCTCCCACCATCTATTAGCAATCATAACTTGCATTTCTGATATGGATTTTGGTAAATAAAACAATTGAGGTGAGCAGTTAACTTACCCATATTTATGAAGTTATGAGTACTCCCCAAGTCAATCAACCCTATCACCTTCTATTTTTTGAGATAGCCAATAACCTTGAGTTACTTTGAGGAGTACTAATATTTGACAATGACATGTTCAATAAATTGTAGGTTGGTGATCCTCTAAATTCATCTTCTACTGGTTCCTCAGCCTCTCCAATACCTTCATCTTCCTCATTATCCTCATTACCTCCTTCAATATAGAATAACTTCTTCATTCAGCACATTAATGTCCCGGTCCATATTTGGTGTCACAGTTAAAACAGAATTACTATTTACTCTCATACACATGTCTAAAATGTTGAGGATGTTTAGTCTAAATGGCACTACAAAAAAATACTAAACAGAATTCCCCCCTGGTCCCAACAATTAATCGTTAAACATGGCCTCCTACTACAAAGAACTTTTTCCTCTGCTCGACGTGCCATGATAATAGGAATCAGGAAATGAAAATCTCTGACCTAGATCATCCCAACATACGTTCCAAAGGGTTGGTGGGGCATGCCCTTTTTTAAGACCCCCAAGAACATAAAAAATAAAAATAAAAACTAATGGAATAACCTAACCCCATCCCTTAAGGAAAGTTGTCTCGGAATTGATGCACATAATCATATCATGATTGTATTATCGTAACTTTGTCAATGTTCACTATAATAGTTCGTTGACTGGAACTTAACAATTGCAAGTTGTCGGTATTTATATTTCATCCCAGTCCCATCATGAGACCATTGTTATCTTCTTAGCACTCTTACCATCGAAGACATCAAATGAATATGGTCTGGAACAAGATACAAACATAGAACAATGTACCAAAGCTCCTGGCAAAAAATTTGATTGTTAACTCAAACAAATTGATCCAATGGATCATAGCACAATCAATAACATGACATCCTATGAACCAATCATATTTGCGCATATCCACATTCGGTAATATTGATCTAATGGTAAAGATATTAGTTGCGTTTATCAAAAAAACTTGTGAGACTGTTATCCCATATGGTTATTTTGTACATTACATTTCAACTGACCATCTTCATTGGTCTGATATGGGTTGGATTTGGAATCAACATATTCTCGTACCCTTGTATATGTTGCATGATTTCCTAGTAACTTAACAGAAAATGATATGCAAGTTAATGGGGGGGTCTCCGTTATAGGTCGTATTATCTAGTATTTCTTTGTGGGATTTTCAGCTCACACGCGAGTATGGCTATTTTTAATACTCAAGTTGAGGTAAACCCTATTGCTGAGGACTATTTTTTTGTAGCGTTACTCACGAGGACACGTCCCTCCCCCAATCACTACCCCCTCTTTATCTCGGGTTTTACCTGGAGTGACTGGATTCTTTTTTGCTCTTGTGGAAGGCCCCGCCATGATGTCAAACCTTAGGTTTAGGGTTTCAATAAAACCTTTCCGAAGAGGAAAAAACATGGAGAAGATACTAATACTATTGTTTTTTGAGCTTTCTAGAAAATCTAAAGAACTCTGAAAACTTCCAAAAAATTCAGTCTAGGGAGCTTTTTTATCAAAAACCTTAATTTTGCAATAACGTTTGCAAAATATATCAGAAACGGTCTAGAATTTTCAGATATTATTAATTGAAATGATTCACAACTATGGTAAAAAAATATCCCACAAATTTGATGTGGTTCGTAAGATAGAGCAGATTTTTTGTAGGTTTTTTGCCCTAATTTTGGCTTGGATCACCAGCTCTGATACCACTTTTAATGAAATTACTTGTATAATTAAGAATATGAGAAGCAATAGAACACCAAATAACACAGCTATTTCATAATAATGATCTCAATATGTAATTATAATAGCTTCGCCACTTCGAGGGGGGCAACCTCCAAACCAGAAAATAAGACTCAAATGTTCCAATGATTAATGAACTACCACCTAAAAACCCCTATATATACTATTAATATGTTATGGCCATCACCAAGGCCGACCTATTAAGCATGAGAAAGTATAAATGATATGGTAAGCCATAAGTCAGCTACTCATATCCTAATACAAGCAATAGGTTAAGGGCGTAGCATGCTTTGTACCCATTTCTTCTTTCTAACACAAGGGAGGTCAGTAATTCATGAGTAATATGACCAAAAAACTTAAAACATCCTAATATATTCATTACAATGTTCACATTGGACCCATATAGGTCAGCCATAATGAAAACCATCAAACATGCTCAAAACCCCATCACCTGGATGAGCTAAAACTAAAAATGTCAAAACTATGATTATTAAATCTCCCTAATTCATCATAAAAGTGTAATATACCATAATTTTCAACAAACATCATTAATTATCTTTCACCAATTAAAAATTTCATAACACAACTCAAAAGGCTCATAACCTTCACCAAACAGTTGTTTCCAACAACCTGATCTTCACCTTTGGGCCTCAAGACCACCCAAGATGACCTCAACTATGGCATGTAACCACTCTATGGAATATCTCAGGACACCTATAGATACGCTCCATAAGCAAGTTTTAGATCTCATGAAACAATCATATATTCAAACCACATAAACTTTACCCTTTTCCAAAACTAAGTTGCAAAAAAACCAGTTTTGCAAACTCAGCTAGTTTGCACCCTTGTCTGACCACTTTCAAGGCTTTTAAATTCTTTCACTAGGATGCCAAATTCATACCTCTTCACTATTCCAAGTGGTATACAAGCATCAACTCATCTATTTGATGCTCTCAATCAACTTCAATCTTTCATCCTGCAAACAATTGTCTTATCTTGCAAAATGCAAGAAGCCTTCTTATCCACAAATTGACCTAGAGAAACCACATCAAACCTCATCATCAAATAAACCAATACGTATACCACAGGAAAGCCCTCTGAATCCTCTTTCCAAAACATATATGGAACTCCTTCCCACGTCCAAGTGGAAGGCCTTCAACCAAGCCAATCTCTGCAAACTACTTCTTTATACCTTCTTGGACTCGAGAACTGACCATTGAGCCCAACATGCTCCATCATACGAAAACCTCACTTCCACACTTCAACCAAAGCAAGGAACACACCTTAGATATGATTGCATAAGCACTCAGCAACCTTCAACAATAAAGAACAACTCAGAAACATCATATTATCTCATGTAGCCATTTGCACCCTGCTAGAACAAGCATCCTTCTAGATCTTGACCCTCAAATAATGAGTCATAACTTCTTGCATACCATCTCCAAATCTCAAGTTTGTATACACCAATGGAAAGCTCTATCTGAACTAGTTTCACAACACAACTTGAATGGAGCTCCTAACTCCTCTTGTAGCTCCTTGCAATGTCCAATTTTAGTGCAAGCTGCTCCAAACTACCCTAATAAACAGTCCTCATAGATAGGGCATACTTTGCACTTTTTTAGCATCAACCATGACCTGAAACCTTCACATTACATGTATAGAACAACTCCTAGGCTAATCATAAAGTACAAATTTAGGTATTACCTTCTTTGGAGAACTATTTCCTCAAACTGGATACTCTTCAGAAACAAGCAAATTCAGGTGGGGCCCAAATATCAGTCACACACTCTAATATACCTTTCTGGAAAGTTGGAGGAGTCCTCTAAATTATACAATCATCAATTTTTGCACTAGCAATCAAAACAAGCTCATCATACTCTCTTCTACAAGCTGCTCCTAGCTAAGGTCTTAGGTAGGGTTTCAAACCACTTTACCTTCTTAACGATCGTTTATAAAAACGTGACAATCAAACCACCTCATTCTTTTTGTGAGACATTCATAACTAGACCTGAGAAACTATTCCAAATATATTAGGTCCCCATGAAAAGCACATAGTTCACAATGAGCATCAGAAGATTCACTTTTACCTCAAAAACACACTGTGACTTACCTAGTTTTGCCAAAACTAATGTATCTTGAAATACCTTCTTAAAAATGACCTGAAACTTGTCATGAACCATCATGACGACATCTTATAACTTCTAAAACTCATCTCATATCCCAAATTCATCTAAAAATCTCTATACAATCTCATTTACTTGTGTTTACCTGACTGTTTCTCACTATTTGCTTCCCAAGGACATAATAAAAGCCTCATACTTCTGAGTGTCAACCTAAAAATCACCATATATCTTAGGTATATTACCATCATGATTATACAATTATCCATCACGATGGATTGGGTAAAAATCTCATGTATCCATCTCATTCTGTATGCACCAGGACTAGGAAAAGGCCTGGAATGACCTGACTCAACCACGAAAAACCATTAACCGACCATGTTGGCCTCATACAAACCTTTAGACACTCATGACACATCATACCAACCATGTTTTACCTCATGAAAACATTCAACCATCTTAGGAAGGCTCATACTATGACTTAGCACTACCAACCAAGCTTCGACTTTGACATTGAATGATACCTCATGAAGAATCATATGACCTCATGACAACCTTTTCCATCAATGGATTTGACATCAATGACAACACTAACACATGATGGCCAACATATGATTTGATAAGATATTATATGTATTTTGTGAGGTGAGGCTCAATATCCTAGTGTCATCAACTCAATGAGAAACCCTTTGGTGGCCATGGAAGGGCCACGTAGTGATCGTAATGTGATTTTTCTATGTTCATATTTTATTTAAGAAGTGATTGTCTTCTCTTTCCTCTTTAAGAACCAACAATTTTCTTGATTGACGATTTCTTAAATTTTGGGCATTTAATATGATTATGTGCCAAAAAATCCTTTGCATTACGTGGTTGTTTAGACATTTAATTTGCTTAGTTCAAAATTTTCTTATGGAGTTTAAATTTTTTCTAGCCTAGCCCAAGGCTTGGGAATTGTTGTCACTTTGCATTCAAAACTGATTGATATGATGGTTATAATGTTGTGATGTGATGGTATAGGGTCATGGGATTAACCATGTAGTGGTGGGACCTATGGACCCGCTTATTTATATAATGGTACACCCCAAGGGTTCATAGGGTTGTGTAGCTTTAGAGCTATAAGTTACTATGTCACTTGGGTAGAGGTGATGGGGCTCTATGTGCCTAGGGCCATAGGGTGACCCGACCTCATTGAATGGAGAAATAAAATGGTGGGGATCTTTGGTGAGTGATTCAACCTTGTTTTGGCACTATGATTCTTATATTCAAGTGATGGGGATATTTAGTGAATGACCTGGCCTAGTTTTGGCACTACGATTTTTATATTTAGGTGATGGGGATCTTTGGTGAGTGACCCAGCCTAGTTTTGGAACCATGATTCTTGTATTTAGGTGACGGGCCTCTTTATTGAGTGACCTATCGTTGTTTTTGCACTATTATTTTTATAAATGATTTTTATATTTAGGTGACCGGGCTCTATAGTGAATGACCCATCCTAGTTTTGGCACTATGATTATTTTCTCTACTGGGAGACATATGGAGTTATTTTGGGAGGCTTATGGAGATTTGGGAGACATTTGGAGATGATATGTATGATTCAAGAGATACTCCTGTGAGTCCTATTATATATTCTGATGATTGAGGCTTGATGCTCCTCCTTATTGGCATGTGCTATTGGATCTTATCTTAATTTTGTGTAGATACATTCATGGTTTCGAGTCATGTGAAACCTATTGAATACGTATTCCATGATGCCTTATTGTATGTTAGGCACGAGCATGTGTTGGATCTATGCAGGGGGCATATGTGATGAATTCTATGTTGTGTGGACTACATGTTTCTTCACATAGTTGGGTTAGAGATTTGGTTGGGGTACAGTCATGAAAATGTGTTAAAAAGGTATTTTGTGTGTTGCTAGTGTTGTGCTTTAGACCTTGTGTGACACTACGATGTTAAGTGTTTTGGGAAACCTGCAAGAAATTTGAAATAAAATTCTTTACAAGATGTAATGTTGTGAACATCGAACAAGTGAATGGTGCAAATGATAAAATCAATTAATTTTGAATACCTTTATGAGAAAACAAGTGAATGTGTTTCAAAACAATTATCAAATTAAGATTTGAATTCGCTATGGATTTTAACTATTGAAAAATGAAATCTCTTGAGTTTTGAAACTAAGAAAAGGTATTAAGGAAAATATTAATTGAGTATTAAAATTAGGGGAAATGTCAATCTTCACAGAACATTAAGAAATTGAGAAAAAATTAAAATGTATTTAACTTATGGTGGTTGTTATTTTAAAGACAAAACTCTTTTTCCCTAAACAAAGTTGTTGTTGACTTTATTACTATTATTATCCCTCTTTTTACCCTTGGTGTTATGTCGTATTAAGGAGGATGCTCATATAAGAGGAGGGATATGTAATGCCTAACTTTCCCCCTCCCCTCTAATAACAACGAGTCATATTTCAACCATTGTTATTATAAAGATATTAAAAAAAATAGTAATAAAATAATAATGACCATAATGATGCAAATTCAAGGAGTATATAAAATTAAATATTAATACTAGATTAGATCTTGGTTTTGATTCTAGGTGATTAAAAAATTATAATAAGAATAATAATATCAGACCCCTTTTTCTTGAGATGTGGGATAACATGTGATTCTAAGGTGCAATATTGACTAAACGTGATTTTATTTGGGCATGGATCTAACCATCTAACTCCTATGCCAATATTTCTCCAATTGCACAAGGGATTTGGGAAAAAATGCCACTTTCATAGTGTCTTTTTGGACTACAACGACTATAAGATCTATACGAAATAGATTTGTTGAAAAGACTTTGGAAACTAACAAGAAAAATGCATATTGGCAAGCATTTAACCAGGCTCTATAACCTATGCCAACTCCTTCCCCATATGGACATGTGTATCTAATGTTGTGAGATTGAAATTTGGGTGTGAATGACACTGGCATTGTTTATTATTTATTGTTAGAGCATTCATAATGTGGGAAGCTTAGTCAGGTATGTGAACTATTTAGATGTTTTTACCATATACATGACCTGATGGAATAAAATGATCCTAGTCCTGCATAAAATGGTTTTGTGGAAATGGTATTAGAACTTTGGCAAATATGCATGGTAGGATATTTCCTTTAGTTGTGGAGGTTGTGTGGGTGCACCCACTTGGTAGTAGGTAAGAAAATGTGGAAGCGTACGGTGTTCATTAGACAACAAAATGAACATGAATTTTTTATTAAACACATGGAAGAAATATGCACTCATGGGTGTATGCTCTAGGTGATCAAATTGGTTGAAAGGTATTTGAGCCTTAGAGTGAATGTAAAGGACAAGTAAGAGAAAAAACAGTCTTAGGGGGAGTCTGTGGATAAGGAGAACTAGTTTCCAGTGCAAGGATAAAGGTGTGAAGAAGGTTATGCAACTGTCGTTATCCTATCAGTCAAAAGAGCAAAGAATAAGGATTGAACATGTGTCTACAAAGGAAGTAGTATCTGATATAATGAATAAATCTTTACCAAAAGCATATTTTGAACAATTAAGGCATAAATTTGGGGTAAGATTATCCCCTAGTAGTCGCTAAAGATCTCATAATGATAGGGGCAGCTCAAGTGCCAAAGTTGCTCCAAGAAGGCTCAAGATGAGTTTAGACATGGGGATTTCATTCTCTAACCCAAGGCACAAGTCAAGGAGTCTAATCAATGCATTAATAGAAGGTGAAAAGGCTAAATATTCAAGAGAATAATCTTAGGGGGATTATTACAGGTGTTTAATGAAACAAACTTATAGTTGATTGAACTTTATGAAGCATAAGAGAACCATCTTTTCAGGGTGAGAATCTAGAGGTAAGAACATGCTTTATCATGGTTTTCTTTCATGTTACTCATATTGTTATATGTGTGCAATTTTTTCATAGATGTCAAAGGGGGAAAGAGTGTGTCAGAAATAATAATTCATTGGCTTTCATAGAAACAAAAATTCATTGGATTGCATTGTTAGGAATACAATTAGTTCTCACAGGTTATATAAATTAATAATAGTGGGAAATATCATGTAATGTGTTTTTATATGGTTTCGTGAGTTGTTTCAACAAGTCACTTAACTTAGAGGAGTTGTTATTAGGTGAAATTTTAGGGATTGTGAGTTGTTAGACTTGACTCATATTTAGGAGATGAAGTTCTTATATATTGTAATCACGTTTGAATGTTGAATAATAGAGAACATTCTTACTTTCCTCGTGTAAATCTTCTCCTTCTGCTTCATCTGGTTTTAGAGAAGTGTTTAATCCTATGTGCAATGGAATTATAAAGGATGTGTAAGGGGAAATATTATTTCTATCCACCCCTATGAATGGATTATTTTTTATTTGAGAATATTTTTTAGATTAGATTTCCTAAATTTTTATAGGATTTCATTTTTTATTTATGAAGATTATTTCAGATCTAGAGATAAAAGCCTCTGAGTTGCTTGGAGAAGTAATGCATTTTCTAAAGACGGTATTCCAATAAAAGAAGGGATATTCTTCTAGGAGGTAAAGAAAGAAGCTATCAGATTGAACTTTATTAAATCCACTCATGTGCTCCTATCGAACAGAGTCACATTGTATTTTGGATCGATATTGAATCTTCACCTACATCTCTATAGACCTATCCTAGAGGCCATAGATGAGTTTGATTTTGCACAAGATCCTCTTATCGACTTGGGTTTTCATTTTTTTTTGTTGTATTCTCTCTGAATTCTCATTACACTCATCTCCTTCCTACTTAATCTGTGCATACACCATGATTTGGTTATTTCCGCATCTAGTTGTATTGTGGTTGTGATTAATTCATCTTAGCCTCACATTTGGTCACATAAAACTATCCTACCTTGAATTTAACTTGTCTACATTTGACTCTAGAACATCCATACATCCATGTTTATCAACCAGACTAACTGAAGCCAATAAACATGATCCAAGGAAAATATCATGCTAACTCTCATGATCATAATCTACAAAATATAAATAGAAATGTCAAGAAAATAAAAAAACGTGACAAAAAATATACAGAGGAATTTCAATCATTGGAGAACCTAGTATACCCGCCTCCCACTCCAAGTTGAACCCAACTAGATTCGGTGCACATGTTTTAATACAAAGTCATGCATGCTTCTTTGGTTGTCGATGGTCTATATGATACACATTTCTATCAACAAGTTGCATCACATTCACATTGATATTGAAGATCTCATAGAAGGTATTTAGTGAATCTATACAATTTGTGCATCTTGTACTCTGACCAAATCTCAAACTTGCACCCTTTTTCTCCTTCCACGAGTGTATCGATTTGGATCATTTGGTATAATTATTTTAATTGTTTTATGACATCTTATTTTAGCCATAAATTGTAATTGTTTTAATATTTTTTTGTCCGTAGTGTTAAGATATTGTAATTGTCTAAAAATAATAGTTCTGTCTCATTGTAATTGTTTTGTCAATTTAGATGCTTGAGCCCTCTATAGATTAAGTTGTATTTAAAAATATGTCAAGAGTCAAAATCGACACTATATGTCCACGTATTCATAAATTTTTATTTGTGATTAATAATTGTGTTATCTTGATCCGAGATAGTGTAAATATTGTATTAATATAGTCAAATGTGTCAATTTCATCTTTTCATCAAAATTGTCTTAATATCTGTTAGTGCAGAAAAGTAGCACCCTAAGATTTGTGCAATACAAAACCCTAATTCTTGACTAACATGGTCCTGTCTCAAGGTGTGTGACCCACGTGACTGAAATAGGCCTCCAGAGAAGGTTGGTTCCTCTTCTAAACCCTAATGCTAACACTACTCCTGGAAAGGAAAAATGCGAATACCCTATGGCTAACCTAGACTTCCAAGGGACAAGGGAAGAGAGAAAAATGTAGAAAATTTAAATCCTAAGCTAGGGAGGGTGATAACACTAAGAAAAGAGGTGGAGAGATTCCTAATGAATGAAAACATGGGTGAAATGAGGTAAGAGAGGGCAGACAGAGGCTTCATAGTCTAAAACCACACTCAAGTATCCATTTTCATATAACACAACAGATCCAGGCCATGCAAAGAACAAGACATGCACAAGATGCCTGCAAATGTAATGGAAAAGAAAAATAATATAATATCACTAAAGAAAGGATGAAAAAAGGCCACAAAACATCAATTTTATTGATTAAAATGGTGCACAATCCATTACAATGCAAGGAGAAGGTAAAAATCCTTCGCAAAATGCCCATAATTGAACCTAAAGCTCATAGATAAGATTTTGGAACAATTTCGGTAGAGTTCCTCTACAAATTCTCATAAAATCCCCCCAAAAAATGAGGGGGTTGAGTACAATTTATAGCCATTGTGCCCTAATGTTTCCCTAATTTCTACATTAAATGCCTAACAGGTAGTTGACCAACCGTAACCACTATCATTAATGCTCTGCTCACATCTTTGGTTATTGAGCTATCTTGTCACACTTAAATACCCAACATGGAGCATTAAATATTCTGACCTTGGTATCATTAAATGTTCTAATAGGTAGCTGAGTTGTCTTTTCATGTCTACCCTTGCCTGTGATCCGTGACTTGTCCATCCTGAGTTGATCTGTTTTTGATACCATGGGTCATCCAACCTAAGTTGGGTTGGATGCCATCTAAACACGTTGGGCCATAACCCCTGAAAACTAATCCACTGGTGGGTGTTTGTCTTGCGACCCATCTAACCTGTGCGGTTGAATAACTGTCTATTTTCTATCCGCACGATTGCAATGGTGATCATTCATCTAACCTATGTTTGTCTGCCTACGTCAATGAAAGACCCATTTGGTCACGTGACCTATCTAACTTTCTCAGTTGTCCAGCTTCCTGTCAATAGGACTCGTCCAACCTGGGTTGGACGACCATCCATTCATCGGTTGTAGGCTATCCAACCAAGAGGTTCCGATAATCCCCCATCTATTTACCATACAAGGGGTTGGACCATTGCCTAACCAATGGACTGTCCATCCCGGGTTGGACAACCATCCAACCTGGGACCCATCCAACCCAGTCACCCAACGAAGGGGGTTGGACGACCGTCTCTCTCTATCGTCCAACCTAGGGGGGTTATACGGTCGTCTAACCTTATACCATCCATCCCAGTTGGACAACTGTCTATTGTTACCTTGAACATAGAGCCCTCCAATCTGCTTCGATGTCCCATTTATCCACTTTTTCCATCAACCCAACTGTCCAACCTCCGACCAACCCAACCGACCAACCTAGCCGTCCAACTTGGTCATCCATCTCAGGTGTCCAACCTACTCAACCAACCTAGCCGTTGAACCTGACTGACCAACCCCAGGCATCCAACTTGACCGACCAACCTAGCCATCCATCCCATGCATCCATTTTATGCATCCAATTTGTTAAGTTTTCCATTTTGTAGGGGTGTAAAAAATGGATAACAATATCATGTCAGTTAAAATTAGTAGAGTAAAAATTTATACCATTTCCTTTAGTTTTTCCATTATCAGTTTCATGTCATCATTTTTATATTGTAACAGTCAATTGTTGTCAGTAGTATAAAGTGCCAATTGTGATCCTTTGTCAAAAATCTAGAAAATAACAATATAAAAAATTCCCTTACAGACGCATTTTCGGTATTACCTGACGTCTAAAAAATAAAGTGTTTCACATTGTGAGAGGGAAGAAAAGAATAATCACAACATGTAAGAAATTAAGTGACATGATTATATTTGCTGAGTAAGAAACATATTTTATTAGAGCAAGGAGGCACAGGAGGATGGAGGTCAAGAAGCGTCCTCTCGCCAACTATAAGCTATGAGGCCACAAAATGAGGTTCTGGCATTTTTGTTTTAGTTTGTTTTATTTCAGTTGCAGAGTACATGTCATTGTTCATAATCAGTTTATAATATGTTCCTGTTGTAATAAAGTGAGAAGATTCCCATGTACTTTCTTGATGTGAAAATATAGTGGAAAGATGAAATCACGAGGAAAAAGGCATCATCGTGATACTTCTTTAAGAGGATGAACATGGGTTCGTACCTTGGATAGGGGTCCATATTTGATGAACAAGGGTTCATACCTTGGACATGGGTTCGTATTTGATGAACATGGGTTCATACTGAATGAGTAGGGGATCATACTGAAATTATTGGTTAGCCTTTTATAAATAATCAGAGAGCCAAGATCACGAGTATGCAATGACAGAAAGCTGCATAAGAAGTGCAATTTTTTCTCCCATGTTTGTGCTAAGGGGGGAATACTAGGAACACTATTAGAACTCACATATTATAGAAATTAATAATACTGAAAAATATAATGTAATGTGTTTTTATATGGTTTCGTGAGTTGTTTCAACAACTCACTTAACTTATAGGAGTTGTTATTATGCGACATTTTAAGGATTGTGAGTTGTTAGACTTGACTCCTCATATTTAGGAGATGATGTTCTTATATATTGTAATCTAGCCTGAATGTTGAATAATAAAGATAATTATTATTTTCCATGTGCAAATGTACTCCTTCCACTTCATGCAAATCTAAAGGTGGTGGTGAATTGGTTTTCCATCAAGGTTTTTGAGCTTGTTGCCATCAATGACAAAGGGGCATATTGTTCAACCCTGTTGCATTGGGTTGTGTTGTCATTGATGTCACATGAAATTGATAGAAAAGGAGTGGAGTGAAATATCATGCAGATGAGTGTCTTAAAACTATCCTCAAGACTATTTCAAGCATGTAAATGGTGAAAAAATAGTGTTCCAGATAGCTCTCGATGTCTCCTATGTGCTCCATAAAGTCTTTTAAGCAAGCATGTGTAATGTTTTAATATCCTGAAGTGAAAAATGAGATTAACATATACTGAAGGTTTGAAAAGCTTATTTTTGTTCATACAATAGCTTTTGGCAATGGTGAAGGTATTGGTATTTTTGAACTTGAGGAGACCTTTTAAACAAGTCCAACTTTGAGAAATTTAGATCTCTCTGAAGAAAGCTATGGTCATTTAAAGTTCTACAGATCGTGACAACAAGAGGACATCGTCAAAAACAGGGACAAGTGGTCGAAGATGGATAAGACATGCAGAAAAAATAAAAGACAAAAAATTAACGTGTGTTGGATTTCTGATATACTCTTAAGTAGAGCACCTAGTGGATGTGAGGTTCACAAAATTAATCAAAAGTTATAACTTTTCAGGACCAGGACAAGGTTCAAAAATCAACAGGACATGTGGAAAAATCTCAACAGTGAAGGAAGGCACTACATGTTAGTATTCTAGGAAAGATAAAGGCAGTTGGGATCTGACATAATTAGACCTTCAGAATCAGTCGTATTTGAGTACATTTTTGGGCCTATCCAATAGTTGCAAATAAACAACTAAGATACATGGAGCATCTTGATTGGCTTGCTTTTCCAACTCTGACATAGAGCTGGCAAATGAGAAGTCTGACACCACAAAGGTACTTAGAGCTATTTGATTGGTTCAAGGTTCATAATATGACTAGTTCGATACCACAAAGGTACTCAGAGCCTTCTTATTGGTTTGCTTCTCACAATTTATGGTGGAGGATAAGTAAAACATGACAAGTGCGATCGGCATGGAGCTTCCTTATTGGAGATATTCTTGTAATGGCCAGTGGAGGTAAAGAAAATCCTGACAAGTGTGAAGTGTGTGGAGCTTTATCATTTGATAGAATTTTGAAAATGGTATGCACTCGAGATAGAAGATATGTCAGCAGAAGGAAGAAACACGTGGACCAAGTAGATGGTGCCACTTGGTGATGATCTAATGACCAAAGGTGGACACATGGCAGTTTTCCACCATATTTTTGAGAGATGGCCCCAAGTAGACATGAAATCCCTAGAATGAGCCAAGATTAATAGATTTTTAGGTCCATGAAAGTTTAAAAGAAAAATGAAGTGTGTAGGTCAACATGCACACAAGGAGACACGTGGAGGAACTGACATGGCTAACTGCACAAACATTGAAAATCTCTCCAGACAATTAGATGGTGACACGTGTCCATCATATGAGACCATATAAAAAGGGATAAAGGATAGAGATACTATTGAAGCTTGTCACAGAATGGGGAAATTCATCGAACCTCAAATTTACACCAATTAAATTGCCTAAAATTTTGAACTTAACTCTGTCTAAGGGTTATGGATGTGTTGTAAAAGGAATCACACTAATTCATCTTGAAATGAAGGAGAAATTTGTGGAAAAAATTTATCTGTATCGGAAGATCCTGTGAGGAATAGTCAATAATAGTTCAAATTGATTCTAAGTGAAGAAGCTCAAAATTCCTAGAACTTAAAACATAAAGCATCCTTATTCTAAGTGAAGGAGATCATGGAGAAGCTCAAGAGTCATGGAATAATTTTATAAGGTACCATAATGTGTAGCTGAAGAATCAGATGTAAAAAGACAAATTTATGAGACAATTTCATAAAATTATTTTGTATGCACTTGAACATAACAAGAATGAGTTAGGTGAAGAATCATTGAATATAAAAATTCAAGAGTCAAGTTTAGGAATTGTGCTTGTTTGTTTAAGATCAATTTTTATGCATGTAAATGTTGTTGTCAAGCTCAGTGTTGTTATCAAACGAAGAGAGATGTGTGTTTTTGTTAACAAGGAGAGTTGAGTGTTAACATTGAGCAAGTGAAAAAGGTGTGATTGTATTGAATCCATCGCAAAATAAGAAACAAGAGGAGAATACAAGTGAGATGAAGAAGTGGTCATAATCAGTTGTGGAAGAAAACACAATAAAAGGATAATTTTTTTAGTAAAAAGTCTAAGTTGCAGCTTAGCATATAGGGGGTTGTAGCCACCTTGTAAGAAGTAGCTTACAGAAGAGCAGTTGTTGCTAGTTAAATTATAAGGGGTTGAACCCTCCTTGTAAGTTGAAGCTTAGTAAATGTCAATTGTTGCTAGACTAAATTTAGGAGTTGAAGTTTTAAGACAAGTTGAATCTTGTTAAAGACTAAGTAACATCTTGGTTAAATTTTGGATTTGTAGCTCCAGGTTGAATTGAATCTCAACCATGAAATCATTGTAACTTTATCGGACAGTTGTCCAAGTTATTTCTCAGGTTTCATTGGGATTTTTTCCATTACAGGTTTCCCACATTAAATCTTGTCTCTTCATGTGTTTATGTGTATTTACTTCTCTCACTATCTCTCATGGTTGAATATGCATGCTTATCATAGTTAAATTAATTTGAAGATTGGATGATTGACCAATTATGAATTGAATTTTTTTTAATAAGCATTTATTCATCCCCCCTCTCAGTGCCTATATTTCTAATAGTTCAGAGAGGTCAGGGTCACCAAATGATTTTTAAAAAGTAAACTTTATAATGTTGAACCCTAGATAGGATATTTCAAAGTCATGATGCAATAATATAGAAGTAAAATACAGAATGTGACGCAGGAAATAAACAAAATAAGTTAAACACCTAAGTAAAAAAAAGAGGAGAAAAGACTTATCTGATTCGCAAATAATCCAAAGGTGTGTGAAGCTGGAAAAATGTTAGGACTATAACAAAGAGTTTCGCAACCAAACCTAGCAAATTGCTAAAGTGCAGAAGAAGGTTGGACTAGGGCACCTAGAGCAATACCGGGGCACATAGGCACCAAAGACCCTATCTAGGCACTATATTTTGTGTAGGAGCTTGGAAACTAGTTATCACAGGGTCTCTAGATGTTTGCTGACCTTCACTTCTTGTCACTATTATGTCACTCGATGTCCATATATGTCTCGTGTAACCTGGAATGAAAGAACTAACCCGAAAAACCCCAAAATGAAATCCTAAAAATAAATAATTCAAATGGGAAGTTGGATTGACTTCGACAGTCACTCGATTGAGTGAACTTACGATCCAAGCACTGCACTACATTTCAGACTCCATGTAGTTATCTGTGTGTGTATATAATTGTACCCTAAGAAGCTCTTTTGCACAATGCACTTGATACCCAGTGATAGCTAGATGTAGAAGATGTAAATAGACGTGTGTATAGAAAAATGAACTTCCCTTCCTATGCATGTTTGCATATTTATCATTCCCTTGTCCCTTGTCCCTTGAGTGAAGCTATTGTAGAGAATAAATCACACACTTTGGGTAATTATTTAGTCCCGATCTCATACTACTATTCATATGATTCTTGAGTGAAAAAGAGTAATAATTAACCCATGTCTTTTGGCCACTTTATTTTTCTTTGCACTTCTATTCGTGCCCTAGGAAGATCTTGTGCACAATGCACTTGATAGCGAGTGATAGCTAGATGTAGAAGATATAAATAGATGTATGTATAGAAAAATGAACTTCCCCTCCTATGCGTGTATGAATTTTTAGATTCCCTTGTCCCTTGTCCCTTGAGTGAAGCTATAGTAGACATTAAATTATGCACTTTGGGTAATTATTTAGTCACGATTTCATACTACTATTAATATGATTCTTGAGTGAAAAAGAGTAGTCATTAAACCATGTCTTTTGGCCACTTTATTTTTCTTTCCGCTTCTATTTTCAATCTACCACCCACACTTGCCCAGTCTGTACTACCATTTTTTTCTTTTCTTATTTCTGACTGGGGCGCCCATCCAGGACTTGCGCACCCCAGGAACCCAAATCCCCTCTAGGCACCCTAATCCTCTTTGCACTTTCCTCTCACTTTTTGGGCACTTTCTAGCCATTTGAACATTTCATATTTTTGGTGGTCAAAATTTTAGGGGTTAATTAAAAAATTAGAATAGGAGAACCCTATAAATATAAATTTATGAGACCATAATGAGGGACCAAGCACCAAGCACTAGTATATCCACCCAAGGTTGCATCCATCAAAGGCTCCATTTGTAGCCATCTAGCTCCATTGCAATGGAAAAAGGCTAGTTTCTTTGCATCACACTTAATAGGAGGGGATTTTATTTTATTCCATCCACCATCTATTTATATTCTACATCTAATTATATTTTCTCGCTACTCACAAATTGTGACATGCACAAGAGCACCTAGGGCATGATTCCGCACACACACACCTAGAACTGCATTTGATTCTAAAATGTAGTGCAATGCTAAGTTAGTAAGTCCATCATTATGGCCATTGAGGTCAGTCCGACCCGTTCATATGCATCTCTGTTTTTTATGGTTTTACAGGTGATCTTCTTTATCGCAGGTTGTAGCGAACATGCAGTGAATTTCACACGACATGAAGCTAACACAGGAAAACATACAACAATGCCTCAGAGGAGTTTCCTTGGTAATTTCTGTAGACCATAGCGCCCCAGGTGTCTCCATTCCTTTCCAAGAATTGCATTCTAGTTAGATTGTTTGGATCTACATTTTTCTAAGCTCTTGTGTGACAATATCATCTTCCTATTCAGTCGGTCTCCTTTGTGATGTAATCCCGCGACATCTGTAAATCAACTAAGGATCTTCCAACCCTCTCTTGCACTTAGGGTTTAACATTTATTTTCTTATTTTCTTGAGTAGTTTTTGTATTACATTATTTCATTTTTTTTATAGCTTCTATAGCATTAGATTATGCTTAGGTATTTCATATTTAGCTTAATCAGCTATACAGATGCTTTGATGCTCTTAAAATGCCTTTGGATGGAACCGTAGGTGATGGTAGTAGATGCTTAGAGCTTGGTCCTTTAAATTGATCACATAACATTATAATTTTATGATTCCCTTGTTTAAATTTTGTAATTAACTACTAAAAGGTTGACCAATAAGAAATAAAGATGCCCAACAACTAAAAAGGACCCAAAAGAAGAAGTAAGATATAAAGAGGTCAGGGCACCCAAAGGGGACGGGGGTGCCTGGGTGCTGGCATCATGGCTAGGTGTTGGTGTCGAGAGCTAAAAAAAGTGAAGTAATGAAATTCATAGTAGGTAGTGGGGTGCACATGGCCAAGGAAGAACCTAGAAAGAAAATAAAAAGACCAAAGGCAACGGTCAGTACTTTTCCCCCTTAGGAATCATATGAATGCAAGTATGTGATTAGGACCTAAAAAATGTACACAATTGTATAATTTTGTGTCTACACCAAAACCAATCCTCATATATAAGGCACACTATTCCATTTAAGACCTCAATCATGATTTGAAGCTAATATGGAAATTTATTAAAAATCCCAGGATAAAAATTATGTCAATTTATTTCATACCTTATTTGAGAAACTTCTCAACAGACTGAACTTGTTCAGAAACTATCCTTTTTGGGTGGGGCCCACATATAGTCACATGCTCTAATATACCTTTCTAGAAATCTTTAGGAGTCCTATACAACCTCATGTCATCACGTTTGCAAAAGGAACCAAAACATACTCCAAATTGCTTTGAGCTAGGATTTTAAAGCAACTTATCGTCTTAGTAATGTTCATAAAAACCATAAAATAAAACAACATCATTCATTTTTCTAAACCTGCTTAATTCCATGAAAGAGCTATGGGTCCCATGTAAGTCACACAATTCACAACGAACATCAAAAAGTCAACTTTTACCTCAAAATCACACTCTAGAAAACTTATTTTTGCCAAAACTTATGTATCTTGAAAAATATTCTTCACTTTGACCTGAAACTTGTCATAAAGCATCATGCAAACATCCTCTAAATGTCTATATGCACCATTTATCTCAAATATATCTAAAAGTCTTTACCCAAAATGACTTACATGTGTTTTCTTAGGTTGTCTTTACCTTCTTACTTCCCAAGAACATCAAACATGCATTATGCCTTTGAGTAATGACCTAAACCACATCATAGACCTGTTATGTCATCTTACATCACTTTTCCCATACTTGGATAGGATTGATCAGCTTTAAAACACATGCCTTCAAACCATTCTGCATGTTCCAAGACTAGGAATAGGCCTAGAAAGATTGCTTCACACCGTGACAAACCATGAATTGAACCTATTGACCTCATAGAGACTCTTAGAAACTCTTGAAACATCATGTGAACCATGATTAACCTCATGAAAACCTAGAACCACCTTGGGAGATCTCAAACTAAGACTAAGCCTACCAAACCATGCTCTAGGACCACATAGAACATAACCAAACATGACATTACCAATCAAACTTCATGTTTGACTTGTGACCAAAATCTCATGGATACTCACATGACCTCATGACACCCTTTTCTATCAATGGAATTGACATCAGTGACAACACTAACACACAATGGCCAATAATGTTGTATCCTACATCTAGAAATGTTCAATTGGGCATGTGGAGTATTTAATGTTTTTTTAAGAGTATGTTGAATTATTCCAAATGTTTGGTCATGTAGATTTCCAACATGAATAGATGCAATGTGATGCAGGCCTGGTTTTGGATGTTTTCTTAAAAATTATTGTAGTATATGTTTTTCCCAGATTTCTTCGGGTTACATTTTTCCAAAATGTTTTTTCTACAATAGATTGAGGAGTATAAGCTTGACTTAACTGTTTCATAACTTTTTTATATTTTGACTTTGTCGAATGATATTGATATTTCCTTCAAATTTCTAATAGTTTGTCGTGGATTAAGTTTTCCACATTTGAATGTGCTATAAGAAAAATATAAGATTCTTGAGGGAGTTTATAAGTGCAACCATATTCCCCACGAGCTCCTCTTTTTGTGAAGTGCTTGAATTTTGTTTCAATCGAAAGTTGAATGAATGACTAGTGTCACCCTCTCAGTTATAGTCCTTAGAGTTAATGGTCTAAGGGTATAAAAAATGTATGTTCCTTTTCCTCTAGGTAAAATTCACGGTGTATATGTATTAACACACTACACTTGTTAAAACATAATATTATTGAAAGCCAACTGTCGAAAGTATAGCCATGGAAATGTTAAATAAAACCTAATCCATTGTTTTGATAGTCTCGCTCATAGCAACATCGCATGAGTGCATTATTTTTTATATTGTTAGTGTGTGGTTTTATCATTTGAATAGGCCGCCACCAACTACAAGTGGACTAGTGAGATATTTTCTATAGTTGTTAAGTCTAGAAGAGGAGACCACTCTAATCAAAGTGGGGATGACTTCCCCAAAATTTCAACTTCTTCTTTTCAATGTTATAACTTGAGAAGCCATTAGACATTTGGGCTTAACAAGTTTATTTGTAGTGCAAAGCTCGTCTACATGGTTGGTAGTACCCAATGTTGATGATTGTGATTTGTTTGGTCATTGTTGTACGACCTTATCGTAGTCACTTATGTTAAATGTCATGTAGATTAATTTTTTCACTTATTTATTTACGTGGGATGCCACACAAAGTGACCCTATCACCCCATAAAAGTTAAATTTTTGTCTATATTATGTTAAATTTAAATCTATTATGGCTCCCTCGTTTTTTTTCTCCGGTCATCAAAGCTTCATGAGGGAGGTGTGTAAGCTGCAAATGACAAATATTCTCCCTCCTATAAACAAGTGATGACAACAATGGAGCTAATGAGTCTCCTCCATCACCTACATTGACTCCCTCTTTTCACTAGAATTGGAAGGTGGTTATAATCTCACATATGAGCATGTGGAAACATTTTGTTCCAAGTTCCTCAACAACACCGACACCAGGTGCATCTCGTGCGTGACCCCAATTTTTAAATTGCTACATCATTTCCACCTACTAGTTTGTCCTCAACATCTCGTCAATCTATCTGAGGCCCTCAAATTGTCCTGTGAAATGGCATTGACACTTGGTGTTTCCATGCATTTGTATAGGAACTTTGAAACTAGGGTATTTATTTAATGTATCGGCATCCACATTGTTGATTGACATGTTTGAGGTATAAGACAATAAGTAGAGATGGGTCATTATTAGTTAAATTTGTAATTTTACTATATTATTTATTCAAGGGTGTTTTTGGGTCAAATTTTACCCAAAAATTAGATTTGGTGGGCGAATGGACATATTGGATCTTGTGTGGCTTAAAATTAGCGCTATCATTTATTTTTCACTTTTGATAGTCTTACGTGCGCACCCGCGTGATGACGTCATAAAACCGGCTACAAAGATGAGGCATGAGCCATAGGGACCATGAGGGGCGGGGCACCATACATAGGTGCAAAGTAAGCGAAGGGTAGCTGCTGGCCTTGGTATAGTGGGGCCTAGGGAGGTTGGATAAGGGATCTAGCTTTTTGGGATTCCTCATTCCTCATTTGTGACCACTAGTGATCCATCACCATTACGGATTGATGTGTTGTTTGTCATAATTCTGCACATGGGCACCGCCGTAATCTCATCTCGTCAAAGAGGGATGACTTCCTCGAAACTTCCACTTTTCTAGTACGTGTTATAAACGTGTGAACTATATGGGCATGGTCCTCCCTCCCTTCTGCATTATTTGATTTCTCCGAAATTTTCACTTTCGAAAGGGTTTTGCAGAGCTCGTCTTTAGAAATCAAATTGGGAAGCCATGGGCAAAGGTTGCGGATGTTGCATTTCTTCTGGTGCAAATGCTCAGGCTGTGGTTGAATTAGGAGACTCTCTCGATTCCATTAAGCTCCTCATTGCGGATGCGGATCCCATCCAACAAATAGATCCCCTTATTCATTTCATCGAAAACCAACTTATGAGAATGAAGGTAAGTGACCCAAATGTACATAATCCTCTATTAATAAATGATTAATGTTTGGGTAATAATCTGAATGTGTACTGTTGTTGCAGGATCCAACAGAAGCATCTTCCTCCTCTGGTGGGATTCAGGTGGAAGCAGTGGCGTCAAGCACAACTCTCGCTGCTCAAATAATCGACAAGATCTCTACTGAAGCTCAAACTTTTGCTGATTCGGTAATGCATATGTTGTGATGAAAGTCATGAATTATTTGGAAGCAATGAAAAATTATATTAGTTGATATATTATTTGTGGGTTTTCTTCAGGAAGTAGCTAAGGCAATAGGAAGCACAGTCATATCAGCAGCAAAAGTTGTTGGGGAAGCGCACTGGATATTCGTAGCATTGTCGATGGCGGCATATGCCCTGGAGCGATGTGGGACGGTCACATCAAACGTGGAGGAATGTAGGGAGTTATTGCTCACTGTTGCTGAGGTTGCAAAAGATCTGAAGAAATTCAAGGAAGCCATGAGTGGAGAGGGTGATCAGAAGGTGGGAAAGGCGTTTAAAGTGGTGGCTGAAGGCGCATTCATGTGTTGTCAATATATCGCCCAAGGCAGAGCTTCCAGGTTGGGATACTTACCCTTCCTACATTTTATATAAATGTAAATATGCCCAATTATAGTTTTAATACACAGTTTTCAATATCAATAATGTTTTGGTAGGTCCCCACACTATTTTATGTTCTGCGATCAATGTTAGCCATTCTATAGTTTTATTAAAATTTTCTCTCACCCATCCAATAGTTTTCTCCCGAGTGTTTAATCAAAACACAGCATAAACGAATCCCTAAGTACCAAGTAGACCAGTCCGTGGCTAGGGAGGGGAAGAATAAAATTAGGCGAAAAAAGAAACAAGTACGGAGTGGAAATTAATTTATATGGCAATTAGATTTAATGAAACTAGAAAGTTTAAAAGTGATTGTTTTTTTAAATTAATTTTTCGTTAAATTTGTTTTTGAAATATTCTTTTCTTTCTATTTGCGTGTATTTAAAATATTCGTGAGAAAGTGTGTATGAATTTATATACAAATTGTATTGATACACATAAATAGCTACTAACTAATTTAGTAATTTATTATTAAGAGTATTTAATATATTTTAAAAGAGAATATTAAACAAGGTCCTATCATGGCATGGGCGGTGTTAAGAAAATCTACCAAAGAACTGATTACTAGGAGAAAGACACCAACTGGTGAACATTCACCAATAGATGTGCATCTTTTTGTGAGGGTGTGGTTCACTAAGTGGACTAATAATTTCAAATTAATATACTTAAAGGACCCAATAAATGTGCATATTTGTACAAATTTCATATTTTACAATCTGTATAAAATTTGAAGACTCTTTAATACAAAACATGTATGGAGTGACACATTTGAAACATTAACATTTAGACTCCCATGTTTGAGACTTCCTTACAAAATCCAATTCAGAACATTATAATGTCAACATAAATAGAATAAGTACATATGTGTATATAATCAAATGTTCACTTGTTTATGTATATGAACAAACTTGTTCACATTTGCCCCATTTCACATATATTCAAGTACTTAAATACATAGTCTTTCAAGTTCCCAAGACAAACAAACAAATTTCTCCAGTTTTTAAAATTGTAACAATCATTCATTTTGCCACCTTCACCTTATTAATTGTTGCACCTGCAAACAATTTGTATTAAACTCACCATTTCCCCCACAAAAACTAGAAGTAATGCAAGTAATAAACATCCCTCCAAAATTTGAATAATCCCTCCAAAATCTAAGAATTCGAATTCAAATGGGATGTAGTATTATATAGTGGATGAATATGGTTAAGAATTATTTTGTGGAAATAGTTGATAGAACACATAATTGGTAGAGTTGTATACCAAATTCAGATTTGTAGGGAGGCCATGTATACAGAAGGTAAATGACTACTACCTTTTTTTTATTTATGAAAATGACCTTATATTATATTAATTCAATACGATACAAGATAGTTTTCAACAAAAAATGGGCGGTATGAAAGCATGCCCCAAAACCACAAGCAAAGCTAGGCAGAGCCTAGAGCAACGAGAGTCAAACTTCTACCTTTTTAATATTCAATGTATTCAAGGAATACCTGAACATGTGAAAAATGTCAAAAAAAATAGACAGATTGTTGAATATGTGAAATTTTTTTGCAAATGCAATGAATATCTAAATCACTTCCCTTAACATCCGAGGAATATTTGAATATAGATAATTGTTGTCTTTGTTTATGCAATTAATATTTGAATATATATGGTTAACTTTATAAATAAGTGTTGTCTTTGTTTATGCATTTAATATTTGAATATCTATGCTTAACTTTATATTGATTGAATGAACTTGAGATGGAGATTGGTTCATGTATTAAATAAATAAATAAATACATATGAAACATGAGATATCTTAGAGTATGTTTTTATAATGGACAACTTCACCAAGAGATGGATGTAAGGTATATAAGGAGGAGAATATCGGTGATGATAACAAGGATGAGTAGAGAAATAATGATGAGAAGTTAGATTCAGAAGACTTTAAGGATGAGATTATTCTTTGTTTACGCATCTGATTTTAGTTAAGTTCTCTTAAACAAACCTTATCAGTACACTAGATAATAATAGTAGTCTAGTTACCCCTTTAAAAATAAGAGACCAATCCACACTAGTTTTCATGGGACTCCAAAAAACATATTTTCTTGGACTATACCAATTTATGTATGAGTATTTTACTTGTTCAAAATTTTCCAACATGAAGTTTGAGCCCATTGAGGGACTTTGACATCATTTCCCAACTCGCTTGGAAATAAAAATTTAAAATTAACTTAGATGAGTACTCTCAAGTAGATGTTGGAGTACATAGAGATAATGCTAAGGTTAGAGTGTTCATCAGACAAAGGTTAGAGATGAGCTAGAGCATCCACTTCCAGCTAAGAGTATATAAGAGCAAATTACATACTTTTGATAAGTTTGAGGTGTATTTTCAACATCCAATTAAACATTTGGAGACCAATAAATAGATAGATTGTTTATGTATATGAGTATATTCCACTGCTATGTTGAGCATATCTCCTAATGATGGGATGTATACTTCACCATGGTGAAGAGAGATATGGTATCAACTCTCATTACAGTGGAGAATTCTTACTTTGAAGACATGTCATATCAATTAGCTTATTTGGATAGCAACGCAAAGTGGCACATGATTATGGACCATAAGGATGAAGAGAAGAGGAAGGAGTTAGTGTTGAAAATTGCTAAACATCGAAATGAATTGGCCAAACAACTTCAAAAATAAGCTAGGTAGACTTGTTTGTCGAATAGTTGACATACATTAAGTGTAGAAGGAAGTTGCAAGATTAAAGAACATTATGGTTTAGTAGAATGGTCACTTGCACACATGAGAGATGGATTTCCAAACTAGCCAAAAGAACAAGCAGATAAATCAAAGGTAGATTTAGGACCTGCCTCGTCTAAGGCTTCCTTCCTTGAATTAGAAATTGAAAATTATATAAATCAAGAGGTAAAACATGAGAAGAAAATAAAGGGAAAATAGATGAGACAAATCAAAACTATATATATCATTCAGTATGAGAGTGTGAGGACCATAGTTACATGACCAAGCTATAAAGTTAAAAAAAAGAGTTGAAGAAGCTCAAAGGGAAAATTGATTCACTCTCTTCCACCCACAATTCTTGTGGAACTAGGAACACTATTCCCACCACCACTAAACCCATCACCCCTTCATCAAATATGATTATATTCAACATAATATCCAAATAAGCATTATTTGACTAAGTCCAACACCACTACATTAAGTCATCAAGGGTGAAAAACTTGTTAACATAATTTAGAAGGATAAATAAAGACCTATAAGTTTCTCTTAGTATTGAAAAATAAATAAATACTTTGGCTTTTAGAGACCCACGACAGTTTTACGAGAGGTGGATAGGATTTGCAAGGGAGGAATGCATAGGCCTAGTAGCCTCACGATTGCAGCCATCTACCTTCTGATCCTAACGTGCTTCCTCATGGCTCTGATTTTTACACATAAATATTTCCTGGAGAATATTATTGGTAATCCAAGGAAGGATTCATCAGTTGTAGGGTTGTCATACATTGTGGAAAAAGTAGAGGTTACTCCCGTGGTAACTATTTCATGTTCAGAGGTAACTGAATCTATTTTTTCCCTTCAAGACTCTATAATTATTTGTCAATTTAATAGTTTTTTTTTTTTTTTCCAGACTAAATATTTACACAAATGGATCTTTTCTACTTGGACGAGTGAATGTGAGATTCAGTTATATGCAAAGGGATTTTTTATTGTTTGTTTCTTCTCTCCCACATATTTTCAATGGATTCTTAATGAGATTCCCTTGTTTTGGGGTGGGGCTAGCCTTTTTCTTACTCCATGGTTTTTGAATTTTGATCCTGCTACTATGGTATTTTCAAAAATGTTCATTTGGGTTCGTCTCCCCAATCTTCCTCTAACCTTTTGGCACCTTGTGATTTGTGTAGCTATTGGTGATGCTCTTGGTCAATTCATTAAGATGGATAATGAACACTCCAAGAAAGGGTTGTTCACTTATGAACGTATTCGTATTGAGGTGGATCTCAGGAAAGGTATTCCAGACAAGTTAGAGTTAAACCATGATGGCTTTAAGTGGATACAAGTTCTAAACTATGAGAATACAGCCTTTCAATGTTGATTATGCCATCAAACTGGGCACCTTTAGGAGGATTGCTCATTGTCACTCAATTAGAATTAAAAAATAATAAAGGGATTTCTTTGCGGCCTAAAGGTTGGAAGTCATTTTCAGTACTGGAAGTCAAAGAATGCTCTCAATCCAGAAATTCAAAAGCTATGAATGTTGAGATTCCCCATGTTGGCGGTTGTGCCAAGTGGATGCATGTATCTGAGTCTTCTGATTATGACCCCAATAAAGATAGCCCTTGCCTAGATCCTCTGCTAGAATTGGCCTCCTAACCAATGAATTATACTTTTTTCACGAGATCTAAGGAGAACAAGGAGCATTTTGAGCCTCATGTTTCTTGCTCTTCTTCAGTGTCAAGTTCCTTTGCTTATCCTGCTTGTTCTAGGCCCATGGGCCCATGCCTCTAGTGTCTTGGTAGTTTGGCTTCCCCTCTATTGGTATTCTCGATGCAGTAGATTTTATTTTTTTTATGTTTTCCTAGAAATGGCCTATTGTGCTTGTGGCTTTAGGACGTGCTCTCTTACCACCCGCTTTTTTGTTGGAAAAATCTTGTATCATGTTGCATTGAATATAATATAAGATCTTTTTCATCAAAAGAAAATTATTATTTTGATATTTCTATTATAAAATAGTTGTACCCACAATATTAACCAAATTATGTTTGAACTATTTGATACACATAAATAGCTATTAACTAAATAATTTATTACTAAGACTATTTTTACACCGAAGGTGTACTCCAAATTATATAATGGGAGGGCGAGCGCTTAGGTTTGACACAAGTCGTATAGGTCATATTGTCGTAAAATCAGATGGCTTAAGTGCTTCAAATAATAGGATCCGATGGCCATAACGGGAGTGAACTATAAAGTGCAGTGGTGGAAGTGGCCAGAAACTGTGGTGTGGGAAAAACTAAATCATTTTCGTTTATTGCGTGTCAGTTGGATCCTCTATGTCACTCCCAAGATGTTGGTGATGTTGATGGCAGCTTGGATAGCAATAGGTCCGTTCCAAACAATATTAATAAAAATAAAAGTAATAGGTTGTGTGGGTTAGCCAATGGCAGGATAATGGATAGGAGGGAATTATGCTTTGCACCCGTGAATTGTCTTAGTAAATTACAAATGATTTTGTTTGTCTTCAGTATTTTCTTAGATGGAATGACAATCACAATGCTAATAGCTGCATGCCATCTAGTAATATTGCAATCCATAATAAAATATATATTTTAAATGATTAAAAGTATGTGATAAATTGAAGATAATGTGCTTTAAGATTATTTTAACATTTTTTAATAAAACATTAATTTATATAGTTTCGTATTCATTCATATTTACGCCAAAGGTACACTCCAATTTATATAAAGGGGAGGGCAAGCACATAGTTCTGACACTGGCCGTACAGAATTTATCGTCACAAAATCAGACAGTCCAGGTGCCACACATAATAGGATCCGACGGCCATAATTACAATTTGAGTTTTTTTTTTTGCAGCGGGCATGTTTGAACTATTCGATGTTGGAATGAAAATAAACCCGAATCAGAGCATCCCCTAACTCTAGGTGCTTCGCAAAAATATCCTTGACGCCATGCCTAGATGCCTCAAGCACATGAATTCACACACCCTAGTCATAATTTTGGAAATAGCTCAAAACACCTTATCTTAGATTATCACATAAGAGATCTTTTTTGGATGCCTACTTTTATTAAAAAGTGAATTGAATGAAAAAAGAGGCATTTTTAATTTGATTATTTGGAATAAAAACCCACAGGGAATTTACAAAAAAGATGTATATTTTTCTAATTATGCCCTAATTATTAAAAAGTAGTAATTTTGAATTTTCGATAATTGTGCTATAAATTATGTCAAACAAAAAACGTTTTCATTTAATGGACAAAAATAAATAAAAACCAAGTAATTTTAAAATATAGTTGAGATGGTCTAGACATGTCTCAAAAGAATAGGATGTCCAAGAGTGATATGTAGGAAAAAGTGATCGTCACCCTTTCAATAAAACAACTATTTCTAAGACTAGATAGTGAATTTTAAGAAACCAAGAGGTATTTTAGAATATGAACATTAAAAACAAGAACTATAAGGAATTTACGAAAAAATGTATATTTCTTTGACTATTCCCTAATTATTAAAAATAGTAATTTTGAATTTCTGAAAATAGTGGTACAAATTGTATCAAACCAAAAAGGCTTCATTTAATGTATAATAATAAATAAAAACTCAAAGAAATTTTAAAATATAGTCGTGACGGTCCAGATATGTTTCAAAAGAATAGAATGTTGAAGAGTGATATGTAGAAAAAAATGATTGTTGTCAATTTAAATAAGAAAACTATTTCTAAAAAATAGATAGTGAATCATATGAAAATGATTTCACTTTTTAAGTGATTAATCTCAACCTTTTAAAGCTTTAGGATGTTTCTAATTAACATACATAAAAATGATGAATTATTGTTGTAGGCGGATATTTTGATAAAATTAACTTCCAACATTAATTGCACAAATCAGACTAACGCTTTTCAAAGTGACTATTGACTTAACTATCAAAGCACAAAGGAAAGATTGCACTTAGCTAGTTATGTGTGGATATGGAAGAGTCTGATTGATTTGAATGTAGGAAAAAATTGATCTGATATGGAAATGCTTCGATACTCGAATTAGTGCTTGAAATTGAACTTGGTCAAAATTGTACAACTAGGTCAAGAGCGTTCGTACAGTTCTAGCCCTTTTGTACAATATTATACCTATTTGAAAATTGAGCGTGTAACTTCCCGAGTGCTCCGCCCATCTGAAAATTAATGTTGTGTGTTGGTCTTCTTCGCTCACCTTCGGTATGGCTTTGTAAACTTTTTTCAAACTTCAAATCTTTGTACTGCAAAGAGTTCCTACAAAATAAATGTACGTGGATTGTGGGCACCCCTATGCACCGTTGACATCGTCACTACTCCGAAGAGGGATAAAACCGTATGTCATTCTCCTAGCATGTGATATCTACTATAGTTCCATAAGAACTTCACAACCATGCTTTGCTTGAGTTTCACACTTTCTCAAATACTTGGGAAGGGTCACTTTGCTTGCTTATAGGATAGAGCTGGAGACTCCTAGACCTAAGAAGAAACTTCAGTTCAGTAGAGGGTGCTACCCTAATAGATTTGCATCAAGTACTTCGCCGCTGAGGGAGTTGTAAGAACCTTTATTGCTTACTTCTATATGAGGAGATCATAAAGTGCTAGGATCCTAAATGAGGTACGATTGATTTGCTTATATATGCTTCCGAAGGTTATTATGTCGTGAAATACCGACCAAAAGCATGCGTTCGATGATAAGAATGTAATAGGATTGAAATAATCTAGCCCAAAGCATGTCAGTCCAAAACCGTATAGTAGGGTCAATATATAGATTTGTATAAACCAACCAAAATTGACGGTTTAGACCAAGAGGGAAAAATCATAGTCAACTTTATGGGTTAGAGTATGGATATCTCTAGATGTGTTTTATGTTGTTAAACCTCAAAAACTAACGATAGAAATGTGTGCAAAGATATATAAATGATTGAAGAGCTATCAAGGTTTGCTATAAGCAAGAGTGAGGAGATTGCATTTGGCCATGCAAGTATGCAATGTCAAGATCAAAATTGTCAAAGGATAGATTTCCAAATTTGAGTGTCTACAAAAACCAACAGAGGTATTTTAGGATATGCACATTAAAAATAAGAACTTGTAAGGAATTTGAAAAAAGTTTATATTTATTTTATTATGCCCTAATTACTAAAAATAATAATTTTGCATTCCTAAGATTTGTGCTAATAATTAGGGAAAACAAAAAGAGGTTTTCGTTAAATTATAAAAATAAATGAAAACCTCAAAGAAAATCAAAAATAGAGCTTCTATGTTTGAAATATAAAACAAAAAGTGATTTGGCAATTAAGAAGCCGTAGAGAGACCTAAAGGGTAGGGCCAACTATGAAACCCTAAGGAAATTTATGTAAAACCAGAGTTATGGCATGTGATAGATGAAAATAAGGTTGGATATGAATATACAATGCAAATATGAAACTCTAGGATAACAAGAGTTTTAAAGAAGGTGCAAGATACAATAATCAGTCAGGCTCACTAAATGGTTACACTCTTATTAAATTTATAAGGTATAGGTTTCATGGAAATACAAAACACTAAAGAGAATGTAAGGGTTTGTAGCAAGTAGACTATTTTGATCTAATTCTCTTCCAACATTAATCATTAATAATCATAATAATGCATTCATACATGTAATAATTGATAAATGACAAGTACTTATTCAAATACATAAGAGGAGAGATAGACTTAGCTATACAGGACAAGTCGTGGAAGATCTGGACGTGCAGGATAGTGAAACACAATGATCTAGAACTATAAATGCTTTAGTGAAATATCTAGAGCTACAGACCTAATAGGGGTGGGTTCATTTAACTTCTGTATGGTTTAGACTCGGAACTATATGATTTTGAAACTTTTGACAGTTTGGACCTACAAATTTCTATGGGCTTTATTTATTTGGTAATGATCTTTGTTATATGTTAATCTTTCTAGCACAACTTTGGTATAACTTGCAATCACATGCAATAATGTAAAACCCCTAACAACTTGCAAAACCTTTTTATCAGAGCATTACAAAACTAAAAGGAGTAAACATGTGTGTAGGGTGAGGATGGATTAAACTTGGTGGTTAGACTCCTAGATAATGAACCAATTTCAATGTTACACTACATGCTCTTGTTGTGGGATTACGTCTCATGTAGTACTCTTTAGTGATTGTGTAAGTGGTGAACAACTGGCTAATCCCCTAGGGGTGTCCTCACGTTTCTTGACACTAAGATAGCCCACAAATTACATAGTATAAAATGCATCCAACACAAAAGTAGTGAAATGTGATCCTTCTCATCTATGTGACCTAACCTTTTGTTAATTGAAACCCTCATGCAATGCTTATAATGCCTTATCTCTTGTTAAAACATGGCTCTATGACCTTTGCATGCTTAGAAATGGATGAAACTAGACTCGTTGACTTGGGTCAAGTGCTTCAGACTTATAATAGGGGCTATTGTTGATTATGTTCAACTGAGTTAGGTCTATCTAGGAGCCCTTTGAGTACTTTTTGAAAGATATAAATGTAATAATAGATTGTGAGAGCGTCAAGTGATTTATAAAGTGATGTTAACTTACATTTTATATCCTTTTATCCATAAACTACCCAACTTAAGAAATTCATAGATCACTATGCTCGTGAATATGAATGAAATATGCAAGTTCTTTATTAAACCAGTTATTGTGCAATTATTAACCACAAATAAACTGCAAATTGAAAGGAAATAAACAAGATCATGAGACAAGATTTATCCTGGAGAAAACCCAATGTGGGAAAAACTCCAGTGGGTGAGAAAATTAGCTCCCCTTCACTATGTAATCTCAAATGATACAAATCACTGCCAATTGGCCTTCAAGGAAGATATATATAACTCCTCCCTAATTGCATCTACTTGCTCACAATCTCCCAATATAAGAACTCTCCAACATGAACAACAAGAAAGGAATTCAACTCCTCAAACTTGCTCATAATTTGAATTCCACTCAAAAACACTTGTTTGAAACCTTAAAATACTTGTATTTATAGATGCTCAGCTCAGGAAGGCATGGAAATCTGAAACGAACCGTCTGGAAGCCCAAACATTTGCAATTGTTGAGATTCCTGCGTTTCTGGACCATTAATTACAAAACCGCTGCTTTATGCAGACCGACGGTTACAAAACCGCCGCTTTATGCAGACCGACGGTTACAAAACCGCCATCTTGCAGACCGACGGTTACAAAATTACCGTCCAATGCAGACCGACAGTTACAAAACTGCCACCCTACACTGGGGGGCGGTTTTGTCATCATACAAAGTCTGCTACCTTTTGGAGGTCATAACTTTTGCATATGAACTCGAAATCGGGTGCCTTTTTTTTGAACTTGCACGATTTTTTGAGAGGAACACAAATATGAATCAAATTTGGATTTTGATGACATATTCATGGTTTTTAATCCTTTTCACCAAAGACTACCGTTTTTAAGGTCTCGTGTTTTCACAATATATGGCCCAAAGTGTCTTTCAGAGGTGTCTGGATCACCCCGAGCCTAACTAGACCATCTTGTGAAGATATAAAGGTGCCGAGAACCTGTAGAGAAAGTATATGATATAAAGATTACATAGAATTGGGCTATTCTTGATCCATTTTTGGATCATACCTCCCCAATTTGAGGCTCTTTTAAGTCCTTAAAAGCTTTAAGGATTGATGAGGTGAGAAAATTTCTTCCTCCATCTTCTCTGGAATACCACTCCTGCATCTGGAGGTGTATCTATTGAATTTTTCCAATGAACATATCCTCTTTGTGGACTTCCAGTCCCACTTTTCTGTTGTCTCTGTATGGTAGTCAAAAAACAACGTCAACTGCACTCCTAGGCAAATAACTATAACATGTCTCAAAACCCCTGACAAGGTTAGCAATTGCTATCTGCATGTTCGGCCAAAAATCATACCTGTATAAGTGCTCAACAGTCTCTGTCACACTAGAGTGACCAACCACCCCTGAAATGTGTGCTTTCTCAAACAAAGACTGTAATTGTTGTTTCTTTTCATAGGCATCTTGCATGGACTGCCTGTGGAATCCCAAGTTTGGAAGTGGACCATCAGGTAAAAACTGTATCACATGCTCAATTGGCCTATTTAGGGGCAGCCCCATAGGCTCTTCCCTGAACTGCTGAATAAACTCTCCCATGTGCTTCTACTCTTTGTTAGTAATCATGTTATAAGTGGTTTCTGTGACAACTTCTTGAACTTGTCTATCCCTTAGAAGAAGTAAAGAAAATCTCCCACTAGTATTAAGTTTCTGGACTTCAATGGAACTTACCAACAAAATCTTCGAGCCTCCTGCAAAGGCTGGAATGACGTAGCTCTTACCATCCTTCACCAAATGGTACTAGTTGGATCTTCTTGTGAAGATGACATCTTTGATATACAAATACGGACTTCCAAACACCATGCCACACACATCAAGGGGAACAACATCCACAGTGACTTCATCAATAAATTGTTTATCAATACCAAAAGTAATCTTACACTGTTTAGTAACCTTGATGTCTACACCTTTCTTTACCCATCCCAATAAGTAAGGACTTGGATGATTGTAAGTTTCCAACATCAGTTTGTCAACTTACTCTTTACTAACCAAATTAGCTTGCGAACAAGAATCAAAAAGAGCATCCATTTTGTCTTCAACTGAATTTTTATGTGAAAGAGCTTAGTAAGCTCATTCTCTTGAGCATTACTACTATTACCCAAACATACCTCTCTGCGGACAGAGGCACAACACATGGTCTCACCCACCTCTTCACTACAAAACACTTCCTCTCCCTGGAGGGAAGCCATCGCCCTTCTTATTTTTCTTATTCTTGAAGGGATGTAGTTCCAGGTGGAGCTTCCAACATTTTTCCTCAGAATGAGTGTTAAGATCACAATGCCCACAATGAATTATAGCATCTTTTTTAGAAATCTAAGGAGAATTCTATTTACCTTTCCCTTCTTCTTGGAGTCATCTTTTTTTTCGGAAGCATACTGAGAGGTAGATGAACTCTTTTGGTTGTCCATCTCTAAATAGTGAGCTTGCGTATAAACCTCGTCTACATCTACCAACTTGGCCAAAAGGACAGGTCTCCTTAAGTGGCTATGGAGTCCACCAACATATTTCATCAACAAGTCCCAGTCTGCTACATCCTTTCCCATCTGAATAGCTTTCTTTCAGAACTCACTAGTGTACTCCTACACAGTTTGGCCTTGCTTCTGCCAGAGATATTGCCAATACATGGACCTCTCTTCCTCATAACAAATAGGATAGAATTGATTTTTGGTTAGCTTTTTAAATTCATCCCACTTAGTAATAGGATGACACTTCTTAATAACCAAATAATGAACATAACTTTCAAACCAAGTTAAAGCATGATTGGTCAATTTCAACCAAGCAAAGGAAATCTGTTGACTTTCATTAATTCGATGCAAACTGAAATATACCTCCAGTTGAGCTAGCCAATGGTCTAGCTTCTTAGCATTCACGTCTCCATCATAAGGCTTGATCTCAATCTTGGCCTTCGCTTTGAATGGAGGAGGTATGGGAATGACATGGGATGATTCTTCTTCACAAACCTCTTCTTCATGGTCTTCTGGGGTCTCTTTTGAAACACCAAGATTCTCCATGAGTAGTCCCATGATGGACTCCAATTTCCCCTAGGACTATTGAAATGTTGCCCACATCTTTAGAAAGATTTGCCACATTCTCCTCCATCTTGTAGAAACGTTCTTCACCGCTATCATCTGCATCATCTCTTTGAGCCATCTCACAAATTCCTTGCTTCCACTTTCTTGTAGAAATCTCTTCTTCAAAGGGAATCAGGCTGCCTTCACTGCTTTCTTTTCCCTTTTGGGTAAGGAACATCTAACTACAATCTCAACACAAGTTAAACCACACAGACGACTGAAATCTTAACTACTCTGATACCAATCTGATCTGTAAACTACCCAACTTAAGAAATTCATAGACCACTATGCTTGTGAATATGAATGAAATATGTGAGTTCTTTATTAACCATTTAATGTGCAAAAACAACCACAATTAAACTATAAACTGAAAGAGAAGAGACAAGAACGAGACAATATTTTATCCTGGAGAAAACCCAATGCGGGAAAAACTCCAGTGGGTGAGCAAATCAACTCCCCTTCACTATGTAACCTCAAATGATACAACTCACTGCCAATTGGCCTTCAAGGAAGATATATATAACTCTCCCTAATTGCATCTACTTGCCCACAATCTCTCAATATAAGAACTCTCCAACATGAACAATAAGAAAGGAATACAACTCCTCAAACTTTCTCACAACTTGAATTCCACTCAATAACACTTGCTTGAATCCCTAAACGCTTGTATTTATAGATGCTTAGCTCAGGAAGGTGTGGAAAGCTGAAACGAACTGTCTGGAAGCCCAAACATTTGCAACTGTTGAGATTCTCACTTTTCTGGCCCATTAATTACAAAACCATCGCTTTATGCAGACTGACGGTTCAAAACTGCCACCCAGTGCAGACCGGCGGTTACAAAACTGCCACCCTGCACTGGGGGGCGGTTTTGTCATCATACAAAGTCTGCTACCTTGCGGAGGTCATAAATTTTATATACGAACTCGAAATTGGGTGCTGTCTTTTTTAAACTTGCATGATTTTTAGAGAGGAACACAAATATTGAATCAAATTTGGATTTTGATGACATCTTCATGGTATTTAATCCTTTTCACCAAAGACTACCTTCTTTGAGGTCTCGTGCTTTCACAATATATGGCCCAAAATGTCTTTCGGAGGTGTCTGGATCATCCCGAGCCTATCTAGACCATCTTGTGAAGATATAAAGGTGCCGAGAACTTGTAGATCAAGTATATGATATAAAGATTACATAGAAATAGTCTATTCCTAATCCATTTTTTGACCATCCTTCCAAAGGTGAAATATGTTAATAAGGCCTACCTTAGGAAGATGAAATTATCTAAGGAAGATTTTGAAATTGAAATTAGAGTCAGTGCATGTGAAGGGGCAGGATCATACATATTTTCTAAGATAAAACCCTACATTCAGACCCTTCCATATGTTCTTGAATCAAAGAGATGAAACTCAAAAATGAAAGTTGTATCATAAATATCATGTGATTAATATTACTTTGATCAAGTAATATTATAAGAATTTACGACAGAGAAGAGTGTAAAGATAATAAAGTTCTAGAAGAGCTATAAAGATGAAGAGATTGGATACCGAATGTGATCTTTTGTATTAGAAAGAGAACATGGTCAAACTTGGCATTATGCAAGGAAATTTTACCAAATTTTAGTGTCTACAATACCCTAGGCTTCATCCCCACTCCTTGGTTCCTATCACTTTTAATTATAAATTGAAAAATCCCCAGTCCAAAAATGCTTCCTATTATAGTGGGCATGCTTTTAGGGGATTCAAAAACCTTAATTACATAAATGTGGTATTCTACAACTCTCTTGGTGAGCCCCCATGGAATTTAAAATCGTATATGAGAGTCAATAAGTTGTTGTCCAAGGAAATTGGTTGCGCGAGTATGCCATTTGGGGTCTCTACACAACCAAATGGGGTTATTGACCTATTTCTTTTGACACATTAAACATCAACTATGACAAAGTGAAGCTCATTTTTAGCAAAGGTACATGGATTTAAGAGTCTTGACAACTTGATATTGTTAGACATAACATATGAAGTGAGTGATTTTCTTTATGGAAAATGTTCTTTCCTTTAATAAAATGATGTATGTGGATAGAGATTCAAATTAATAATATCTTTTCACCGAACATCCATTAGAATACGCATGGAAAAATAAACTAAATAAAAAAACTACGCACAATCTATAAGATTGAATGAAGACAAATTTAAAACACTTAACATAAACAAGATTTCAATTTATATACTCGAAAGAATAGAAATCTCATACCAATCACTAATGATATAGTAAATACATTATATAACCATTTTCTTCTTGTGTCATGTCAGATAACATAAGGATCCTCATACTCAACTTCAAGCCTTAAGCTCACATCCACACTCTACTAGACTATGAGATAGAAGTGAGATAACACTTCTAATTAAGCTACTCGCCTAATTTAATTGGTGTTGGCAAGAAAATTTGTTTGGGGGATAAATTGGTGGGTTTCTTGCCAACACTCTGGGAATCTAAGTCCTTCTACTTAACCGGTGCAGCTTCTGTATATGCATGCACGATTAGAGATGGATTTTCCTAGCGGCCGGGGAGCCAACAAGGGAACTCCACTGATCCTGCGAGAAAGTTAGCAATTTCTTGCTATAGAGGACTTTGTCAAGAGAGCAAGAAATGGAGTGAGAATATTAGACAAGAGGAACTAATGTTGCAAGTAGAAAATCAGAGTCTTGCATACATCAGTTATAAATTTCATCACACGCACTAAAATTGGGAAGAAACAATACTGTAAACAACAATAAGACCACTTAGAATTTAATGAACACAAAGTATCAGTAAACCCCTTAGTAAAAAAAGGCTAGAAACTCCTTGTATTGATGCTTAAGCAGAAATTGTACATAGTATGAGAATGGAAGACATTGAGGATAGGGGAATAATGGCCAACTCTTTTCACTCATAAATAAGAAAAATCTTTCTCATGAACTTACAAGAATACAACTAGCTAAAAGAATTTCAGAATAAGAACCCCTTTGAATGAAGAACTCATTACAATATATAGAATTTTTAAGTCTCTTCGCCTATCCCCCATTGACCCTTCATATGCCTTAAAACTTTTCATATTCAAGTAGGAAAACTTTAAGTCCCCTTTTATAACTTAAGGGTGACTTATTACATTGAAAATAAAGGCATTATGAAAAAGTGCAACCCCAACGAATAATTAGAACACAAAGGAGAGAGAAAGTGGGGGAAGAAGAGAGAGAAGGAAAAGAAGGATGTTGCTTCTGATCTGGATCATTGGAAATCTCCAAGGAGATGAAACTCTAAATCTCTAAATCCTTTACATCTTGAAAAAACTCCTTAAGAATTGCACTCAATGTTGAATTGTTCTCTGTCTCGTGCCGATGAGAATATATCTACTCCCTTGATTTATTTTTTGGTGAATGATTCACTCATGCTACAGAAAAGTTGTCGTTGACGAGAAACTACCTTTTGATGACATACAGACACCACGAACTGAGTGTTTAGAAACATTGTTGAGTTATCCTAATGGTGACCGTGGATGTTTCTCATGGAGATCCACTTTAAGGAAGCCAAGGATGAAAAATCCCTCGCACGATGACCCCTTGCAACACTGTCGTATTCTGCTGACATATGTCCTATGGAATGATACATTTATTCGTACAAGCGTTAGGTACTTATGAACATACTTGTGATACTATGAATGGTGCTTCAGCACTTGTTATTCTTAAATGAAACAACTTACTGTTTTTAGTAAGTGTGAAAGTTCTTCTCCGAACTCCAACCGCAATTGCCACTTCGAATATTCAACTCTCAGAATGCGCCCTTTTACGAAATTCACCCTTTAGAATGACTTAATATTTTTTGTAAGTTCTCAAAAAGTAACTATTTTTAGCAAGCGTGAAAATTTTACTTCTTTGAACCTTGACTCGATGTTGCAACTCAACTTCTTTCTTCTCCCTGTGCTCCCCTCATCTTTTGGACCGGGTTGCTATTTTTAGCAGGTGCTCGTGAGGCCACTTCCTATTTTTAGTAAACAAAAATTCTATAACAAGATGACCGTTCCGATGAATTTCAACCGTGATACCTCTTCTGTATTCACCGCCTCCTTCGCAGTCTATTCAGTAGGTGACTTTCCCGAAATAGCATCCCCTTGTGTAAAAGACCTGCTATTTTTAGAAAGTGGGCTTCTAGATGTCGGATCACGATGGAATGAAGTTTTCTGATATTGGTTTTTGCCCAATATTGCCCCTCTGTAATTTTAGACTTACCTGATCAACAGTTTGGGAGATTTTAAAAATTTAAAATTTTGACTTGGCGACATCTTTGGACACGGGAGCCATTAACAAAGCTTAAAAGTTGCAGGTCTGGTTTTCTTCTCCATTCACGACAAAAATCACATTTTTGTTGTGGGTTTTTCTTCTTTTTCATGCGGTGAAATTTCTCTTTGAACCGACTGCTAGTTTGACGAGGAATCAAGTTTTTGTCTTCGTTGAGTCGAGAGTAAGCTTTCTTTGCTGCGAGCAATTTATGCAGTGGAAGGGATATTTTTAAGTGAGGTTTTCATGGCCTTCAAGAATGAAGAACACAACATCAAACGGTTCTTCATTTCATGCACCGGTTTGCAAGGTATGTCCAGATCTTCGTCTCGCGGTAATGGATGTTTTTGGGTGAATTTCTTCGTTCTTCTCCTTCTGTTCTTCGATCCTTTGAATCTCTTTATCAATATTACTTCTGGGACCTGTGTATCTTCATGGAATGGAAGGTTTGGTTACCATGGTAGAGCTGGTTCAGAGTAGAAATGGTGAACTGTGTGCAGGTATGAGCAAAGTTATGGCAGTGTGAAGTTGGGAGTAAGAAACAACGCGAAATAACGGCTAAGTCCCAGATTTAAAGCATTTCAAATTTGCATGCCAAGGGTGGGGCACAATTTTATGTTCCTTATGTCCCTTAAGAATTAAGGGATGAAAGGGACATCAATTTGCATGTCGTGCCTCCATGTGACACTTGGCGGAGATCTGACAGTGGAGTGTTTTGGCCAAAAAGCTTGTTGGAAGCACCTGGGGGCTGAAAAATGGTCGCATGAGGAACAAGGAGGAATTCCTTGGGCTGGGTGCATTTTCATGTCCCCTATGTCCCTCAAGCATTAAGGGAAATGAGGGTCATCAATTTGCATGGTCTTCCTCCTCTTGATACATGCCTTGTGACGACACTTGACGGAGATTCAGCGGTTGTCCATTTGGCTCCACTAGCTCCTGGGGGTTGGAAAATTGCATTGGAGAGGGTCACATGGATGACCTGAAGGCCTCTTGGGGCTGGGCACATTTTCATGTCCCTTATGTCCCTTAGCTTGAGGGATGAAAGGGACACAATATTGCACCAGGCTCCTGGCGTTGACACGTGTCCTCTTGCAAAGTTGACTAACTGCTGAAGCCTTCCTAGACGATGACTTGAAACAATGATAACTTGAGCTTTCGATGGATTTTTTTTAGCAGATGTTTATATTATTTTGACTGAAAATGGCCTTCAAAATCCAATGGTGGGGGCTTAGCTCTTGATTCCTCTATTTAATCCCTGAAAAAGTGGATTTTTGTTCTGGTTCCATAGGCGAGCCTGGGAAAAACTGATTGCAAACCTATTGCATCAAGGTGTTGTGAAAAATATGATTTTACCATCTTGTAGGGATTTGAATTCCATTTCCGACGATGTTTTGTTTAGCTCCTAACTCCACTTGGAGCTCCCGGAATCACTTCACGAAGTTCAGTAGCTCTTTTGGCCCTGTGTACTGCTTAGACCTATAAACCCTGTCTTTGATGAAACTGCTCCAACTCCTCTAAATATTTCCTGAATCTTCCAAAATCAACTCCATCATGTTACTAGACCTTCAATTCACCTCCATGTTAAATTTGGCTTCTCAATTCCGCTCCAGGGGTTGCATCAGTCTTGGGAAGGCCAGTCGTAGTCCTTTCCAACACTGCCTAAAAATAGTATTTTTTACAATCTCCTAAAATCACCTAGGGGGTTGACTTGACTCTCCTAATTCACCTAGGGGACTGAGTTAACATCCACTAGGAGGATATTGGACTGACTGGATAGACCTGGGGTGCCTCGGAAGGGTAAAACATGCAAATTTTGTCATAGGGGTATCTTTGTCATGCTCGGAAATTGTCAATTTTCCTGTTGCACATTTGTATGGCAACAACTGGCTCTAGCTTGGGGACATGGTATGGACTGAGCACAGTGAAGACATGGCATGAGAACTCCTAGAATCTCAACTTACAACATATTGACCAGTGTCTTATCCATTGGGCCCTGCAGAGTCATGTACAACTTACAAGAGAGAGATAGCGAAGAAGGAAACACATGAAATAAAATGAAAAAAGGAAACATGCAACACACATGGGAAGGAAAAGACACACATGACAGAAAGGGAAACACACCTAACAATCACCTATGGTACAAGGCAGGGGACAACCCACTTTCACTAAAAAACTTTTCATTTCTCAAAAATTACCCCTGAGTGGGCAACACTGAGTGATGTTCTTCTGCGAAGCCTTTGAATGGTTCTAGAAAGTAGCCTCCTTTCCTCAAATGCTTATGAAAGTCGGGTGTTTTCGTGATTTCTTTGTACCTCGTAGGAATGAGCCTATATGAGATTTTTGTTTTTTAGGTCTCCGACCAAAAATTCCCTCGCTTTTATGTCTTTTGAGATCCTTTTCGGAATGCTGACTGCCTTTCATGCTCATCCATAACACCGATTCATCATTCCAGAGCTGATATTTGTTCAACTTGTTTAAATCTTCTGATCTCTTCTCATCACCATATTCATTCTCTACATTTGCAGAAAGCTCCAAAGTGATGTGATCAAGTTGATTTTGATCATATTCCCAATGCTCTTGCTGCGGGTAACTCTCTTTCATGCGAGTCGACTCAATATTTTCCTTATCATCTCTCACCATGACGAAAGTACTGCCTTCCCAATTGACGATGTCCAAAGGAGTTCCGTGGACTTTTATTCTTTTACATTCACGAACTTCCTCTTGCATTGTGGAAGAAGGGGAGATGTTTTCACTTTCACTCTCGTCATTGAGGAAGTCATCCAACCTATCAAATTGTCTCGTCTCCACATCGAACATTGGTGTATCGAAACAAGGAGCTCTCATTGATTCATCCATGTCTTGTATCTCCATGGCTCAAGTCAAGAGTTCAAGGCTAAGTTGAGGATCTTCAACTTCTTCTACAACTTTCAAAATATCTTGCATGGATGGCTCTTCCAAATTCCTCATAAATTCATCTTTTTTTTCAAGAGTTTATGTATTGTGGCTTAGAGGGGCGGAAAATAATCTGATCCATACCTTTCCATGATTTATTCGAGGTAACTCCGTTTGCTTCTTCTATGCTTTGTATTCCCCAAGGCTCTCCTTCATACAGACACAGACAATTTTGACTTATGAATCCTTCCGACAAGGAGAAGAGGTCCATGCTTTGCAGAAATGGCACACCTTTAAGTTCAAAATCCATATAGTCCTTGTGATAACCATCCCGCTCCTTGGTTTCGAGAATGAAATTGGCCTCTTCCATATGTTCATCCATGATTGAATTGTGAAGAGAATTTGATTCTTCAATCATATCTTCTTCTTCACATATCTCCATCCCATCATAAATTGAAAAATCAAAGTCTGAAAAGAGATTACTCGTGAACACCTAAGACTCATCATTTTGTATTCCTTCGTCATCAATGGAGTATTTAGAGAGCATCAAATCATCCATTATGTAACTAGGATCTTCCTCTATCGAATATGTCATTCCTCCAATGAGCTGTAAATCCTGCATCTCATCTTCCATAAGACACATTTCTTCTTCTTCTTCTATGGTGAGGAAAGGCAAATTTTCATCTCTCGCCGATGTGAGAAAATAGTTTCCTATCCTGCCACCTTGGAACAAAATGTTCGCCCTTGGATCATCTGCTTTTTGTACTATGTATTTCATCTTACGCACCGAAAACAACTTCTTCATCTCCCTTTTTACAGGTATGGTTGCTGAAGACCAATAAATTTTGATTTCACCACCTAAATCCCTATAGAAGCTCCTACTTAAAAGCATGCCGAATGATGCTGGAATGTCAACTACCAAGATAGTGAGCAGTACTTTCTTCTTTGGGAAGTTGACCAAAGCAACTTGAGCATCCTTTCTCCTACCCACCAATGACACTTCTTTGGATTCCATGGAATAGCAAGATTCGTTTGCACGTGTCAAGGTGAGTCCTAAGGCCTTTGCGACTTTCATGGCCATCACATTATCGGAGGTTCCAGAATCTATAATGCAATTATTGAGTTGGTAGCCTTTGATCAAGAGGGATAGGTATAAGGGTTCTACCTTATCAGTTTTGGAGGCACTAAGGGCTAGCATGTTTTGTGAAAGTGGCGTAGATGATGCTGGGAGTAGGCCTTTAGAATTTGAACTTAACACTTTAGCACTACCACCACGGACTACATTGACCAACCTATCAAATTGGGCGGGGTGTGTTTGCAAATATTCAAGCTCTGTGATCTGGACTTTAGTGTTGCTTGCGTGTTCCATGTAGTCAAATGGGGTCATGTCGGATGCATTTGAGGTCCCGGGGGTGACAAAAGCTTTACCTGGCGAAGGTGTAGTTACCTTGGGAGTTGGATTTTCTTTAGTAGGCATGGTAACTGGCTTAGAAGGGGATGAGGGAGTAGATTTTGGTGTTACTTTAGATGATTTTGTAGGAGTAACATTCGAAGAAGGATTATTCTTAGAAGTAGCTTTTGAATTTGAGGGGGTACCAGAGGACTTACTCGGCATGGTAAATGGATTCTTGCTTGTCAGTGGTTTGGTTTTTCCTTAGCTGAGTCCATTGACGGCAGTAGCGCCAACCCTCTGCTGATGATCTTATTTTGAGGAATTTCAACGGAAGGATCTTCTTTCTTCTTCTTTGTTGCAGTTGTTGAAGATGGAGTTGTTTTCTTTGATTGAGCCCGCGTGAATACCGCACATGAGAAGCTCAGGGATTCTTCATCATCATCGTCTTCATCTCCTTCAACATACTCAATAAGGCCATTTTGAGTCTTGCCATTAACTTCTTCGACCTCAAGGTAGTCCCCATCATCATCACCTCCTCCTCCTCCTTTTGGTTTATCAACGTCACACGTAGCATTAACCGATGGTGCTTCAAGAGCAAGCCTATGAGGAGGCGGGGTGATTCTCGGTTGGTTTGGAGGATTCGGCTCCCTTGGAGTGCTTCACATTGTGATTTGAGACAACTGTTTCTTCAAAGCAACCAAGACATTTACCATTTTTGGAACATTGGGTCTGTGGTGACTGAGCTTGAACTCTGGCCTTTTTGCTTTCCATTCGGGCCTTTCACTTTATCGGACAGGATCAGATCATCATTGGTTTCTATCGCGAAGTCCTGAGCTTCCCTCAAATTTCTCGGTTGGGCTCTTCTGAGGAAGAAACCTACTTCTGATGGCAAGGCATTGATGAAGAATCTTTTCAAATTATTTTCAAAAGGCACCACATCTTCAAGAATTCTTCTTATCACCCGGTTATATTTTGCTACGAAGTCTCTCATTGATTCAGAAGTTTCTTTCTTCATTTGAACCAATTGGACCAAGAGATCCTGGTAGTCCTCTGTGGTCTTGAACCTATGTTCGAATACCCTTCTTATATCTTCCCAGTAGGTAACAAACCTCGGGGGCAACATGTAAAACCATTCGGTAGCTTTGTCTTGAAGTGATTCCACAAAGAGTCGAACGGACACATCCTCGTGTTCCACTCCCAATACACCACAAGTGGTGATGAATGATGCTACGTGTTCTTCGGGGAGTTATGAACCATCTCCTTTGAACTTTGGGAAGTTCTTCCTTGATCTTTTTAGTAATTCATGGAGAGGTTGTTGAAGTGCAAGTGGGCCAGTGTTTCTACCCCATGGTACATTTGGTACGTGCTCTTTGTGATGACGATACACCATTCCATTTCGAATTCTAGCTTCCAACCTCTCTAAGGTTGTGGCTTCAACTGCTGCACTTGTGTCTGCTTTGGCTTGGGCTCTTTCAATCTCTTCAATTTGAGCTCTTATTTCTGCTTCAACTCTTGCTTCTCTTTCTCTAGCGTCTTCTTTGGTCTCTACGTCAGTGAAGTCTTCAAGATTCTCGTTGATATATGGAAACTCAACGTCCAAAGGATTGAGAATACTTGGACTCCCAATGTGACCAGTAGCTTGACGAAGGGGATACCTGTGATTTATGAGTAGCTCTTGTCTTCTTTGAAGTTCTTCAAAAATGAGATCAGTTCGTCCTCCTTGCCTTTGTTGCTTGGTGTATTTTTTATCCGCTAGCTTGTAAATTTATACTCTTCTTTGCGGTGCTTGAATTTGTCTTTGCCTTTCCAATTCAGCAACACATTCTTCTTCAAGGTCAAGCACTCTCGTGGCAATGAAGTATTGAGTGAAACTTTACCTGTTATGCCAAATAGCCTCTTGCAAATCTGAAGCAATATCCTCTTGAAAGTGGAAGAGTAATTTTGGTCTTTCAACAGGAGGATTTCCTGGAACAGCCAAGGGTTTGAAGACATAAGGCTCAGGTGGCTATTCAAATTTAAAAAAAATTCTTTTTTTTGGATTTTTCAATTTTTTTTGTATTTTCTTGACCTTCTGGTTGTATTCGGGTGCAGATGCTGATAAATCTGCCCCACTGTGGGTGCCAAAAACTGTTGGTGAGAAAATTTGTCGGGGGACAAATTGGTGGGTTTCTTGCCAACGATCTAGGAATCTAAGTCCCTCTACTTAACCGGTGCAACTATCGTATATGCATGCACGAGTAGAGATGGATTTTCTTGGTGGCCTTGCGGTCGGGGATCCAACAGGGGCACTCCACTGACCCTATGACAAAGCTAGTAATTTCTTGCTAGAGAGGACTTTGTCAAGAGATCAGAAAAGGGAGTGAGAATATTAGACAAGAGGAACTAATGATGCAAGTAGAAAATCATAGTCTTACATACATTAGTTGGAACTTTCATCACATGCACTAAGATTGGGAAGAAACAATACTGCAAACAACAACAAGACCAATTAGAATTTTATGAACACTAAGCATCAGTAAACCCCTTAGTAAAAAAATACTAGAAACTCCTTATTCTTGTATTGATGCTCAAGCAGAAATTGTACCTAGTATGAGAATGGAAGATATTGAGAACAGGGGAAAAATGGCTAACTCTTTTCACTCATAAGTAAGCAAAAGCTTTCTCATGAACTTACAACAATACAACTAGCTAGAAGAATTTCAGAATAAGAACCCCTTTAAATGAAGAGCTCATTACAATATATAGAATTTCTGAAGTCTCTTCGCCTATCCCCCATTGACCCTTCATATGCCTTGAAATTTTTCATATTCTTAGGAAAACTTCAAGTTCCCTTTTATAACTTAAGGGTGACTTATTACATTGAAAATAAAGGCATTATAAAAAAGTGCAACCCTAACTAATAATTAGAACACAGAGGAGAGAGAAAGTGGGGGAGGAAGAGAGAGAAGGAAAATAAGGATGTTGCTCTTAATGAAGTATGCTGATCTGGATTATTGGAAAGCTCCGAGAAGATGAAATTCTGAATCTCCAAATCCTTTGCCTCCTAAAAAACTCCTTAAGATTTGCACTTGATGCTGAATTATTCGCTATCCCGTGCCGACGAGAAGATATCTACTCCCTTGACTTAGTTGTTGCGATTGATTCACTCATGCTGCAAACAAGTTACTGCTGATGAGAAATTGCCTTTTGACGACCTACAGACACCACAAACTGAGTGTTTAGAAACACTGTTGAGTTATCCCAATGGTGACCATGGATGTTGCTCATGGAGATCCACTTCAAGGAAGCCAAGGATGAAAACTCTCTCCCGCGACGACCCCTTGCAACATTGTCGTATTCTGCTGACATATGTCCTACAGAATGATACATTTGTTCGTATGTGTGCTAGGTACTTATGAACATTCTGGCGATGAATGGTTCTTCAACATTCTTGAATGGAACAACTTACTGTTTTTAGTAAGTGTGAAAGTTTTTCTCCGAACTCCAACCGCAGCTGCCACTTCGAATATTCAACTCTCAGAATGCTTCCTTTTGCAAAATTCACCCTCTGGAATGACTTACTATTTTTAGTAAGTTCTCAAAAAGTAACTTACTATTTTTAGTAAGCCTGAAAATTTGACTTTTTCGAACCTTGACTGGATGTGGCAACTCAAATTCTTTCTTCTCCTTGTGCTCCCCTCACCTTCTGGACTAGGTTGCTATTTTTAGAAGGTGCTCGTGAGGTCACTTACTATTTTTAGTAAGTGTCAATTCTGGAATAAGATGACCATTTCGATGAATTTCGACTGTGATACCTCTTCTGTGTTCACCACCTCCTTCGCAATCTCTTCAGTTGGTGACTTTCCCAAAATAGAAGCCCCTTATGTAAAAGATCTGCTATTTTTAGAAAGCGGGATTTTGGATGTCGGATCACGGTGGAATGAATTTTTCTGATATGGGTTTTCTCCCAATATCACCCCTCTGAAATTTTAGACTTACCCGATTAACGGTTTGGGAGATTTTAAAAATTTAATTTTTCAACCTGGCGGCAGCTCTGAACATGGCAGCCATTAACGAAGCTTGAAAGTTGCAGGTGTGGTTTTCTTCTTTGTTCGCAATAAAAATCACATTTTTGTTGTAGTTTTTTGCTTCTTGTTCATCCGGTGAAATTTCTCTTCGAATCGACTGCCGGTTTGACGGGGAATCAAGTTTTTGTCTTTGTTGAGCTGAGAGTAAGCTTTCTTTGCTACGAGCAATTTGTATAGTGAAAGGGAGATTTGTAAGTGAGGTTTTCTAGGCGTTTGAGAATGAAGAACATAGCAGCAAATGAGTCTTCATTTTGTGCACCGGTTTGCAAGGTATGTCCAGATCTTCGTCTCGCAGCAATGGAGGTTTCTGGGTGAATTTCTTTGTTCTTCTCCTTCTGTTCTTCGATCCTTTGACTCTCTTGATCAATATTACCTCTGGGACTTGTGTATCTTCATGGAATGGAAGGTTTTTTTTCCATGGCAGAGGTGGTTTAGAGTAGCAATGGTGAACTGTGTGCAGGTATGAGCAAAGTTATGACAATGTGAAGCTGGGAGTAAGAACCAGCGGGAAATAACGACTAAGTCCCAGATTTAAAGCGTTTCAAATTTGCATGCCAATGGTGGGGCACAATTTTATGTCCCTTAAGCATTAAGGAATGAAAGGGACATCAATTTGTATGTCGTGCCTCCATGCGACACTTGGCAGAGATCCGACGGTGGAGTGTTTTGGCCAAAAAGCTTGTTGGAAGCACTTGGGGGCTGAAAAATGGTCGTATGAGGAACCAAGAGGCATTCCTTGGGCTGGGCACATTTTCATGTCCCCTATGTCCCTCAAGCATTAATGGACATGTAGGTCATCAATTTGCACGACACGCCTCGCGACGACACTTGGCGGAGATTCGACGATTGTCCATTTGGCTTCACTAGCTCCTGGGGGTTGGAAAATTACACTGGAGAGGGTCACATGGATGACCTGAAGGCTTCTTGTGGCTGGGTGCATTTTCATGTCCCTCATGTCCCTTAGCTTGAGGGATTAAAGAGACATACAATTGCGCCAGGCTCCTGGAGCTGACACGTGTTCTCTTGCAAATTTGACTAACTGCTGAAGCCTTCATAAAGGTCGACTTGAAACACTGATAACTTGAGCTCCTGATGGATTTTTTTGGCAAACGTTTATATGATTCTGACTTAAAATGGCCTTCTAAATCTAATGGTGGGGGTCTCAGCTCTTGATTCCTCCATGTATACCCTGAAAAGCGGATATTATTTCTGGTTCCATAGCCAAGCCTCGGAAAAACTGGCTGCAGACCTATTGCGCCAAGGTGTTCAGAAAATATGATTTCACCATATTGTAGGGATTTGAATTCCCTTTCCGACGATGTTTTTTTTAGCTCCTAACTCCACCCAAAGCTCCCAGAACCACTTCCCGAAGTTCAGTAGCTCTTTTGGTCCCGTGCACTTCTTAGGCCTGTGAACCCTGTCTTTGATGAAACTGCTCCAACTCCACCAAATCTTTCCAGAAGCTTCCAAAATTAACTCCATGATGTTACTAGAGCTTCAATTCACCTCCATGTTGATTTTGACTTCTCCGTTCCGCTCTAGGGGGTTGTATCGGTCGTGGGAAGGCCAACAGTAAGCCCTTTCCAACACTACCCAAAAATAGCATTTTTTACGATCTCCTAAAATCACCTAGGGGGTTGAATTGACTCTCCTAATTCACCTAGGGGACTGAGTTAACATCCACTGGGAGGACACTGGACTGACTGGGTAGACCTTGGGTGCCTCAGAAGGGTAAAACATGAAAGTTTTGGCATAGGGGTATCGTTGTCATGCTAAAAAATTGTCAATTTCCTTGTAGCACATTTGCATGATAACAATTGGGATTCATTTATATAGGATAAAATCCACCTAATGTAATACACTAAAACACCTGAACTTATGAAAATCAAATACAATGTCCTCAATGACCCATAGATAGATAAAATACCCAATCAACCAACCTTCTCAAAACTTGATTCTTTAAACATTCAATTATCAATGATTTGTAACTTCAAACATCCTTGTAGTGTTTTGTGGCTTCAAGTAGTACTTCACATCTTCAAATCATAAACTTAGTGTTACATGGCTTTAGCATTACTTTGTGGATTTTAAAATAGGTTCTTAGTAATCTGTAGCTTCCATAGGCTTACATGATTATTTGTGTATGCTTGAAAAACTACTCTATGCTTATGCAACTTAAATGGTTTATGTATCTTGCAAAAAGTATTTGCATAATACAATTACACATTAGCATAGTTGCGCTAAGCTATCATGCAATAAAAAATATTGCACAATCAACTTACAAAGTTCCGCAAAACTCCTCCAACTTTACACAATACAAAACAAAATTCAAATAAAATCTAACTCTACAGCCTCCACCACAACATATAACTAAAATAAAATTAAAGACAAACTAAATCCAACTATTTAAGACTATTTTTGTTGATCTAATATTTCTTGTGAATATAGATGCTCCAATATTATACACCTTAGGTAATTGTGAAAACTTGAGCTCTTGCTCTAGGAAGATGGTCTTCTACAATTGAATGTTGAGATTCATCAATAACACTCATCCAAATAATGTCCTCAACATCCTTTCATTTCAAGTTGACTAGATACTCCTTATACTATTTTATGCGCATTTTCTTGACCATGGCGTCTATCACTCTTTCTACTTCATCGTGTAATTTCTTCTTCATATTTAATCTCCAATCTAATCTTCCATCTTATAATTTTGACTCTTCAACACTTCTTAACCTACACAATATGTATATAAATCCTCCAAAAATTTATATATTAGATATATCGATTCCTACATGCAATTCAATTTCATACGCATTCTTAGATAATTCCCTTATGATTCCACATGGTCCTATCCTCTTCCACTTAAGCTTATTTTATTTCCCCTTAAGAAACCTCTCCTTCCATAAATGTGCTAAGACCATATCCCCAATTTGATATTAGACTTATCTCATGTTCTCATCTTCAAGATATTTGTACTGTTCATTCATCTTTTCTAACTAATTACACACTTGCTGGTGCACTTCGTATGCTTTGCAAAGTCCCCTACTTCAGATCCTTTCTTCATTGTATAGTAAGTCTCTCAAATCTGTTTGAGACTAGGAGACCCTCTCTCTCCCTTCCTTTATATTATTGTTGTTGAATCTTTAAGTAGGATTTTTCACCAGGCTATATCTCTCAACAATATTTAGGTTATTAAAATCTCTAATGGCCTTCCACCTATTTGTCTTAATCAGTTTGTTGATGATAATTTCCTGGTAGGTAAAGCATCTGGCTAGGAAGCCTCTAACTTTAAAATTGTTCTAAATGACTATGAATTGGTCTTGGGACAATTGGTTAATTTCCATAAAAGTGTTGTTTTTTTCATTAATGTGGAGGATCTGATCCAAGTCAGATTAGCTCACATTCTGGGGTGTCGGATTAAGTAATTTCCTAACTCCTATTTAGGAATGCCCCTTATCCATAAAAAACCTGATGTCTCTATTTGGAATAACCTATTGGAGAGAGTGAGCAAAAAACTGTCTACTTGGAAGGGTATCCTTCTCATTCATGAAGGTAAGATTCAATTGCTTCAAAGTTCCCTTCAAGGAATTCCTATTTATGTCATGTCCCTCTTTAAGCTACCTTCCAAAATCATTGGGTCTTTGGAAAAAAATTAGAAAATATTCTTATGGTCGGGAGAAGAGGATAAGTTCAAGTTTCTGCTTACGGCTTGGGAAAAAGTTACTAAACCCAAATTATGTGGTGGCCTAGGACTGAAAAACATTAAACTCATGAATCAGGCACTGATAGCTAAAGCTGGTTGGAGGGTTGTTAGAGAAGAGGGTCTATGGGTGGACATCATCAAGAAGAAATACTTGTGGAATACAGGTAGAATGGACTCCTTTTTCAATCAAAATGATTTGCCTAGAGGATCCTTATTCTGGAATTCCTTTGTGGCTTCTAAGGACATACTGACTAAGGGTTTGATCTGGGAGATTTGCAAAGGCAACATAATTAGTTTTTGGAATGATAGTTAGCTTGAAGATAAACCTCTGGCTAGCATGGAGTCTTGGAAAATGGTAACCCAACACTATGAAGATAGGGGAAAAATTTGGATACGGGAATATTGGATTCAGGGGGATGCCATCAGCTAGGAGGCCATTGTTCCCCCTCCAGATTTTAATGTGGACCGCCATCCTTTTTGGGATCTTAACAACAAATGAAGGAATTTATACATACCCAATTTAGAAAACAAGGAAGACTCCATTATAGGGAAAGAGGAAGAATCTGGGAATTATTCAGTTAAATCAACCTATAGGCTGAATTTTAAAGATTCTATTCAAAAAGAGTAATGGGTAGACTCTGGGTGAAGGATCTTATTCCTAAAGTGAATATCTTCTATTGGTTGGCGGTCCAAAATAGGATCCTTATGGTGGATAATCTCAGGAAACATGGTATGACCCTCCCCAACAGATGTTCGCTTTGCAAGAAAGAGGAGGAAAATGTCAATCATCTTCTCCTTCATTGTCCCTTCTCTCAAAAGGTTTTTATGAATATCCAGGAACTGTTCAAATTTCAAAGGACTATGCCGAAGACTATTGAGGATTTTTGCATGCAATGGGAGAGTCCTTTCAAGTTCCTCATTTCGATGATGGCCTGGAAAATTTCCCTTCCTCATCTCTTTTGGGGATTATGGAAAGCTGGGAATGACTATATCTTTCGAGACCAAAAGACTAATCTCAAGAAGGTCAGAAGCAGAGTCATAGCAGCCATCAAAGAAAATACCAAACTGTTTAAAGGTAAGGCTAAAAAACCCTGTCCTATATGGGAGGAGGAAGTTCTTAAAAGTCTCGCCCTTAGTCCGGTGGAGTTCAGAAGGCCAAGAATTTACACCAGATGGATCAGACCAAAGAACAAAGTGTTTAAGCTAAATTTCGATGGTGCGTCAAAAGGGAATCTGGGTTCTATTGGGGGGGATCATTAGAAGCAGTGATGGTGATTGGCTATATGCCTATGCTGGTCCATCAGGGAGACAAACTAACAATATGTTGAAGGCCAGAGCTCTTTTGTGGGGTGTCAACTTGTCTAAGGATAGAGGGATAAAAAATCTCCAGATTGAGGGGGATTTCCTCATTATTGTTAATTCTCTTAACAATAATAACACTATTAATTGGACCTTAAGAAATGTTCTTTTTGACGTCATGGAAATTTTAAAAGTTTTTGACAAGGTTTCAATTAATCATACCCTGCGCCAAGGTAATACGTGTGTGGATAAGTTGGCCAATTTCGGTGTACAATGCCATGATTACAAAACCTGGAGTAAAGGTGATGACTTGCCCTCAACAATTAATGAAGCAATTGGTAGAGATAGACTGCACTAAAATTGATGATTATAGCATGATTGAACATTGGTGTCACTTGAGCCAAGACAATTTACTTAAGGGGAGCAATTTCAATTTATGCCTTGATTTTTCTAAAACGTTTTTTAGCATTAGAGGTGTGTACGGTGTGATAAGTTTTGCATTGCGAACATGGGTGGTGACAGAATCAGGGTCAAGCTGGTGAGTCAGGGTATCAAGGCTTTCAATTGGCCTTTGTGGAAAAAGCTCAGGATTGGTGGTTTTCGCAATTTTATCTCTAAATTACATGGCTACGATCCTTCGTTGTCGAAAGATTTTGGTATGGCTTGGAATGAGGGCAAGTTTATGGTGAGAGGCATGGAAATTGAAGTCATTAAGAGCACCATTGCACAAGCTACGTAGATGCAGACGAAAGGGCTCAAGATTTTTAAAGACAGAACCCGCAGGGAGCACGAAATTGAGATGTTTTTTATGGGTAAGGAAAGGTGTCTTTTTTTCACTGATGGCATTGCTAGATCATGTATTTTGGGCATTTGGAAGGAGGCGTGTCTCTGAATTATGAAGTATATTACTTTGGAGGGCAAATACCGTAAAATTTACACACACCATCTGTCTTTCCTTAACATGTTTAGATATAAAACCATAGTGAGCATTCCATTTTTGCTTTTTTATGTCGCTGACTACTTCTTTGAGGGTTTTCCAGAATGACAAGGCAGAGATGCCTCTCCATGAAGGGCTCATTATTCTGATGTATGAGAATAGGAAACCCATCTCGACCAAATCCCTTAAAGATATGGAAGAGGAGGAAGACATCACCCTGGTGGAGTGCCTTACCAAGATGAGGGCCGGAAAAATGCCTGTGTACAAGAATGCTGAGGAGGACGACGTGATGGATAAAGGGGTGGAGGGAAGAGGCGAAGCTAGTACTTACAGAAACAAGGGTATCGACGTTGGTGATAGGGATCTTGTGGGGTTGATCAACAAGGTTCAATATTTAGATAGGGTATTACAGGCTATGGAGGAGAAAAATGCGGGCTATTGGGAAACTATGATGGAAGTCATTCGAGCTTCCAAATAATTTTTTTCTGCCCAGGTGAAATCCAAGAAGAATATTATCGAGTTGGAGAAATAGGTCAAATATTTGAGCGACAGGCTGGATGTGATGGAGGAAGGCATGAAAAAGAGAAATTTTAATTTGTGTATTAGCAGCTCTGAGGAAGATTTTGAAGAGGATATGATTGAGATGAGAAAAGGGGAGGAGCTCAACAAAGAAAGTCCTATTGACAACAGGGAAGCTTCCCCTAAAAGTTAAATGATCTTCTAGTCTCGGACTGTTTGTGGTTTTTTGGTGAACTGCCACAGCCTGGTTTTTCTTGGCTGTTTTATTTTGTGCCTCTGTTTTTTGTTCACAGTCTGGTTTTTTTCATTGTAAGAATTAAGTTTTCTTAACTCCTTTTAGACCTTTTTGTCTCTGTTTTGGCTGGTTGTTTATGCTCTTTATTATTATATCCTCCTGCGTAAGGCCCCTGGGAGTTGATCCCTATTTTTTACCTTATCTAATAAAAAAATATCTCAAATCTGTAACCCTTAGGATCTTTCCACATACAAGTTGAAATGGTGTCTTCCCAGTACTTCTATTCAATGAGAAATTGCAAGAAAATTATGCTTGCAATAGAGCCAAGTCTCATATTCTTGGCTCATCTATGACCAAACATATGAGAAAATATTTCAGGATTGTGTTTTACAATTTCAGTTTTCCCATCAATTTGAGAATGGTATGCGGAATTGAATTGCAACTTCATATCTAAGTTCTTCAAAAAATTTCACAAAAACGATCAAAAAACTTTGTATCCTTGTCAAATACTATTGTGCGATAATCCATGTAACCTTACAATCTCCTTGAAGAAGATATACAAAATATGAGTTACATCACTAGTCTTTTGGAAAGAAATGAAATGTGACATCTTTGAAATCCCATCCACCACTACAAAAATGTAATCAACAGCCCTCTGCGTCCTAGGTAAACCCAAAAGAAAATCCATATTTAATATCTCCCAAAGGTATCTCTAGAGTAGGAAAAGGTTGATACAACTTTGTGTTCTGATATCTCCCTTTAGAAAACTTACAAAATTGGCATTTTTTCACAAACTTTCACATATACATGTTCATCCATGGCCAAAAGTAACTTTCCCCTTGTTACAAGTTTTTATTTAAGACAAAGTGCCCTACCAATCTACTACTATTTTTCTCTCTCACCAAATTATCTGTCATTTGTCCTTTTGGGATGCATAACTACATACATCTGAACAATAGTCCTTGCACAAAGTAGTCTAACTAAGGTTTACTATTAATACTTGTGGGTATTTCACGACTTCACATACCTCTTTGAATTATTTATCTTATGCACAAAGGTCCTTAATGGATTTAAAAACCACAACTTCTATTCTCATCCCCATGAACAAAATACTATGCCTAGTGAGAAGATTAGTTACTTTATTAGATTTTCCGCTCATATGCTTCAACAATAATCGTATTCTTGTAGGTACTTAACCCACTTCATATGCGTTAGATATAATTTCACTTGATTGTTGATATAATGCAATACCTCGTGGTCTGCAAACAACAAAAACTCGTTCAACAAAAAATTAATATCCGCACTTTTTTAATGCTTGCACAATGACATATAATTCATGATCATACACACTATAATTCCTCATTACATCAATCAAACTTTCTCTAAAATATGCCATAGGCCTTCCTTCTTGACTTAATACTGCAAAAATTTCCATACCACTAGCATCACAATTGAATTGAAATACCTTTACAAAATCCAAAAATGTTAACACCATGTATTTAGTCACCCTCTTCTACAACTCTTTAAAATTCTTATTTATACCTGTGTTATAGATGAAGTTCTTACCATCCCCTCATATAGCCTTTGTGACAAGGGCACACACACCACTATAGTTCTTGATTTACTTGCGGTAAAAATAAAAAAACCCATGAAAAATACATGCTTCAATGCTATCCTTAGTGATAGCCACTAGAATATCATGTTAACCTTCTTTAGGTCAATCTTTATTCCTTCATGGGAAATCAAAATCCACAAATACACTAGCTCCTCTTATATAAAACTTACATTTCCTCAATTTTATTAATAATTTCTCCTCACATAATCTATATGAAAAACTCAACTGATATGTAGTAATGCTCTTTATGAATCATGCTGAAAAATCAAAAATATATCCAAGAATAAAACAAAAAACTTACCTAAAAATGGTTTCAGGATTTCATTCATCAATCTCATTAAAGTACTTGATGTTTTTCTTAATTCAAATAACATCACAAACTACTCAAGTAATTCGTCTTTAGTCTTAAATGTTGACTTCCATTCATCTCCTTCTCTTATGCGAATATGATGGTGTCCATTCTTCATATCAACCTTAATGAAATACTCGACTTTACTTAATCAGTTCATAATATCATCCATACAGAAAAGATAAACCTTTACTTGATGGTGATCTTATCAATGGATTTGGAATGAGTACACATATGCTGCTCACCACCCATCTTTAGTGCTAAAACGACTGGCACTATGCATGGGCTCATACCCTATCTGATGAGTCCTCTATCTAACACTCCTTGCACTTAAATTTGTATCTTCATATTATCCTATGGTGTCCTCTTGTAATTTTCTCTATTCGAGAAAATCTATCTTGGAATTAAATCCATGTATTGACTAATATCCCTCACAAGATGTAACCCTTTCGATTACTCACTTGACACAATCTCCACAAACTTACCCAACACATATTTCAACTCTCACGACATTGTTTCTTCAATCTTAACCACTTCTGTCATACCTTATCTTTGTGTGGTATGCACTGTAAGCAAAAAACATGCATTATTATGCATCACCTCACATTGGAATTTCTTAACAAAACAATTGGACTTGCTACTTCACTCCTCTCCCATCGTGGGTTCAGAGTATACATCTTTCCATCCTTCCACACCTTGTAAGGTTTGTGTAACCATCATACTATACACTCCCAATTAAACTTCCATGGTCTTCCCAACAACACATGACATACATCCATGGGCATGGTGTCACACAATAATTCATCACCATATCTTTCAATTAGGAATTTGGTTAGGCATTGTTCCTCCACCAATAGCTAGTGTCCCTTTTACAACTATGAAACCTTGTATGGATTTGTATGCTCAATTATCTTCAACCCTAATTTACCAACCACTTCTTATGCAACCAAATTATTGGTTCTTCAATTCTCTACTATCATCATATATACCTTACCATAGGAATTACATGTCATTCAAAACAAACTATTCTTCTTTTAGGACCAACTTCTTCTTTGGATGGTTTCAACAATATATGCTTAAACATCAACACTTATCCCATCTCTGTTTATTCCTCGTGGCTTGACATGTTATCTTCCTCTCCCTACGCAATGTGTGCACTTCTCTTACCATCACTCTGGGCATGCAGGAACTCATAATTTTTATGCCTTATCTCTCCACAATTGTAACATGTGTTGTGGAATATGTGTCCTCTTCCACATCCAAAGGATGCTATTCCTCTGGAATCACTTGCTCCTATACTTATTCCTTTTCTACATGCAATCAAACTTTTCTTACTTTTATGATGTGTAAACTTTTCTCTTCAACCACCATGTGTACAACTTTGCATGGATTTTCTCTTTTCCCAGGTAATACTTTGTTTCTTGCACACTAAATTCTCCTATGTCTTCATGTCATAATTAAATAGGCTTCCTCTATGGAACAAAGTTAAATCATCCTAAACTCATCATTAATTATAATATGCAATCCATTCATACACTTGGATATATTCTCTATGTCATCTTCCATATTGTTGTCTCGCTTGAATCATAATTTGGTAAATAACTTTAGCTTATTCCTTCATACTAAGTTTTCTTTGATGCAAAATCTGCAACTTCTTAAATAAACCAAGATGGTAATCCACAAGTAATGATTTTTCCTTCAATTTCACAACTTATTTATCCTTTATATTGATTTTCTTCTTTCCTCTTTGCACTCGGCTTGTTTGGATATGTTCTTATCTTAGAGATACATGACCCTTCATCTTCATACTTGGAAATTTGAATTTATTGGGATCTTCCATTTAGTCATACTCAAATTAATTTAAATTCTTCGTGATCCAATCTTTGAGCTCCGCGAGTTCCAAACCTTCATAATAATGTGTGGTATGCAATCTAGGCTTACTCTGCATTTTACTGATTGTGCGTAACAATCTACCTTTTGAACCATCCAACTTTTCTTCTTCCTCTTTATTCGCATTGTGCACTCCTTATTGCATGGGTTCTCCTTCATCATTTCTATGATCTTCCACAAAAACACCTCGACATTGTATGATGGCCTCCAAACAAGCTTGCATAGTCAATATTAACTCAGTCAAGTCCTCAATTTTCATGTTGTGGTTCTGACGTCCTCCAACATTAACATTCCTCTTATGTATATTTTCTTAAACTTGAGATCAATTAGGTCTCCATAATCTTCTACCAAATATTTCTCTCATTGGAAGACATCTGCAATGATTTTCTACCCATCTTTTACAAAATGGAAAAATGCCAATGTTTGTTCTACTATTTTCACACCTTTTACCAAATAGTTTCCTATTGGAAGATGTCCTCAATGATTTTCTACCGAAAATTCACACTTCAAAAAAGCCTTAAAATATTTATGTGTCATTCTCTCACATATATTGCATGGTGGGAGTGGAAGTTTAAGCTTGATGGTTTATGTTGGTGAAATAACTATTATCGTTAAGAGTAACATAATTAATCTTAAAATATGTTGGCATAAAATATGATCAACGTCATAAGGTAAAGTAGGGTTAAGCATATTTTTTTAAAAGGAGGGATTCACATAAGTTTGTTGGTTGATCATATAATATCTGCAACAAGTGTTGTTTAGTTTTGGAGTGGTGATTTTATCTATATCGTAAAATCACCTATTTGACAACAAGACTCAATTTTCTAATAACACTTTTGTATTGTCATGGAAACTTAGATTTTGACAATATTGACACTTTGAAGACTAAAATAAAACGACACCCTATGACTCTTGCCAATATGATATTTTGATGACTTACATCTTTTGAGCACAATACTTGACTCTTTTTGTACTGACAATATGAAGACTTAAAAAATACCAAACATATAAGTATGACAAATATATTTTCTTGATGCAAGGCTATAACTCACAATGGTGCATGAAGGAACGTATAAAAACACACCAAAATAGAAAAATTAAATTTTTTTTACTGTAACATGTAATGACTCTAAATAAACTAACTCATAAAAAGTAATATTTAATTACATTTCACAACATATAAAGTTAACGACCACGTCTTTCACTTTTATCTAAACTTATAATACGGACTTACAAACTCTAATTAAAAATAACAAGTGCTAACCGTAATGGTGGAAAAACTTTGCGATAGAAATCGAAAGTCCCTTGGTCTATTGGTGACGATGCTGGCTCACATGGAGTTTACCAGGGATCAAGTCTTGTTGAGTGCAAGGCTTGGAGATATCCGACATAGAGATTCAAATGGTTGAGGCCATGATCGTGCTCTGGGTGATTTTGATAGCGTGGATGCCCCTTACCTGCAGCTGCTTCACTGAAGGTGCTCATTGGTTTAGTTTCTTCACATACTTCACATAAGTTTGGTTAAGCATATTTTTTTAAAAGGAGGGATTCACATAAGTTTGTTGGTTGATCATATAATATCTACAACAAGTGTTGTTTAGTTTTGGAGTGGTGATTTTATCTTTTTTTAAATCCATATTATCGATTGAGATTTGAGGTTTTCAAATAGGATAATCTCTATTACGTGATCTACTTTCCTATGATAAAAGCATGTAATCAATTTATCAAATTGATTGATTATATTGCCTCAAACATAGGACCAAGAAATTTCAATTATCATACATAAACCCTCAAATGCAACTCACAAAATATTTATTCTTTTACCAAAATAAATAACAATATGCCTATTAATTATTTATTAGGTAAATTTTTAGGGTTTTGAAAGGCTCCGAAACCCTTGTACAAAGGAAAAAGATAAACCAAGAAATATCAAATAATAACAGGCATTGGATAAGATTAAAACAACTTCATCCAACTAGAAAAAAATAATAGACCGAAAAAAGTTAGCGGAAAGACCCCACAAAGTATGGATTAATGCCCCAAGTCAGCATCAATATTGGAAATCAGAGAACAAACCAACAAAGTTGATATTCAATATTGATTTTCTATAAAACTTAACTATTACAATGGTTATTAAATATCCATGGAGGTAGGGAAACTACCTCTTACAAA